>JAUZNC010009850.1:0-31653 GCA_034780395.1 Vannuccia rotundouncinata | reverse complement strand
TACTTCCATTTAAAGTATTTACTTGTGTTTTATTCATACCTATTGAAGAACTTTCTTTTTTTCTAGAGTAAGAAGTTTTTACTTATTCCTTTCTATTTTTTGATTAATCACATTAAGAGCAAGTTCTTGTAAAATTAAAAGGAAGAAGTACTTACTTCTTTTATTCATCCCGCCCAAGGTCTTATATATTGCATGCTGAAATGTCTACTTTAACAAAAGCTGTCTTCTACTTTGTATTATAAAATAAAGTAATGAGTAACACATTTACCGACAATAAAAATTACTAACATATAAAAAGATGTTGTACATATACTGCTACTAAAATTTCTCTAAAGGTTGAAATCTGAGAACATTTGATCTGAATCTGCAGATAAACAAAACTCTATTTTGCGTGAAAGCGAAAAATGTAGTCTCTGACAATGCCTGATAATAATAAATGGGAGGTTTTCTAGATTAACTGAACTTTGATTACTGTAAAACAATTGGAACTGGTTGATCAGTGAGGGATTCTACTGATAGATGGAGAAGCTAAAGACGAGGCAAAGCCATTCTCCTCTTTTCGTTCATAGTAATAACACTAAAAATCATTATTTGCTTAAACATGGCACTTATTAAATTCAAAGTATTACTTTTACAAAGTATTTCTTCAAAGTCGATAATATAATTTAAGAATAAATAATTTTAATTCGTATCACACGTCTTTTTTCAAGATTGTAATACTTTTAGATATACAACACTTTGGATGTATAACCTAATGGTCAACAATTGGATAATTGAGACAATAGATATTTCCCTCTTTGAAACATTTCTAAGTCTAAATTATTTCATAAATATTAAACATTAATATTATTGTTAATATTAAATACATTATTACATTAAAATAGAAATTCTCCTTTTGCAACATGATAAAATAATAAAATAGTAAATAACAAAAAGCCTGCGTTACTGTAAAACTATAATTTCAAAACCATTTTAAAATCATTTCAAATAATTTCAAAGCCACCTTCGATTATAAACCTCTCTTTCTTTATTCTATATCGATTTTTTTTAACCTCCCAACAATGATGTAAATAGTTACGTCACCTTTTGTACCCTATATATAATATCAATCTCTCAATGATTTAATTCTTGTATTACATGTCTATGTAGTGATCTTCGAAATTTGTAGTTTTACTTCAACATAGGCTTTGTGTTACTTCCTATTTTATTACATTATCACATTATTTACATACATTGTTATTTATTATATATTATTATACTCATATAATATTATATATGTCATAAATCTTATTCCCATGATTGTATTCAAGTAATATTTGTATATTTAGTAATTTTGGACATTTTTCTATTAAAATTATGTTATGCATGTAAATAATCTAATTGTAATCCAAATATGAGTTATGGAATGCTATTTTTGTAATTATGCATAATATTCTATTTATAATTATGCTTAATAAGAAGCTCATAAAAAGAAACAGTATTTATATTCAGGGGTGTTCTTACACCATTAATTCGTTTAACAGATTACCCTTGTATGTATAATTTTCAATTTTTTCAATTATAATAATATAATAATTATAATAAATAAAAATTAGCATTTTCAATATAAGATTTATAAATTTTTAATAAACAAACCACAAATTTATCTCAATGAAAATATTTTAAAAAAGATTTTGAGAAGATAAAAAGTAAAATTTCAATTAACTAGATAACCAAAAGTATATCTCGGAAAATTTTGCATAATTTTCGCTTAATAATTGATAAATAATGTCATAATTTATTAAATTTCATTTTCTGTATCTTAATTGTATATTAATGGCATGCACATCTAAAAATATACAAGCATGATGCACTATAAAGATACAATATAAATTAAATCTATTTGAAAAAATTAATCGCAAAAATATAATGATGTGACATTTTAATAAAAGGTATAGTTAACTTAATTTGCAAGTATCGACTTCATGTATTATACAAAATAAATAAATTTTGAGAAGCGACATAAAATTTTATTTTTTAACTTTTTATTTATTTTTCAAAATAAAAATTAATAAGTTAATAATCAATATTTAACCAAACGACAAACAGTTAATATTTTTAAAATTGAATTTACAACCTGTACCTTCCACATGACATTATATATAATACAATAGCTCAACACTGATAATAAGATTTATTTATCTAAAATATAAGTGAACTTTACAGCAAATCAAAAGATTAGCTCCATTCATTTTATAAAAATAAATATAGTGTGTTCCTGAAGTAAGTTTGTTTTTACCAATAAATATTTATTTATATCGGTCTTTTTTATATTAATGATATATTTATTAGTCAATAAATAATTATATATAGTTTCAATAGAAACAACGTAACAATAATTTTAAAAATATTGTTATAATAACACAAAATCAGAAATAGAAAGTAGTACAAATCTTTCGTCCAGTTTTTAGTCTGATAAGTATAGTGTGGGTGAGTCATATTTGTGTTTTGAAGAAATCGGAGAAATTGGATAAATTTGATATATTCAGGCAGAATTTGCATCGTCAAAAAATTAAGTTTAACATCTCGAAAAAAGCCATGTGCACCTCAGCAATAACACTATACCATAATTGTGTATACAAAATAGGGTTTCCCTAAGTGTTAAACTGATAAAATTGCAATCTTTTTTAGTTTCAATTGAGAAAGAGCGTTTTGCTATTTAATTAATAGACATTTATTATGCCCAGGAAATAATTTGAAACAACATTTTGTATATTTAAAAACATTTGAATTCGTTCTATTCATTTGAAAACCTTTACTATATCGTCCATCCACAAGCACAATTTCAAATTACTTGATGTTTACTAAATTTGATGAAATCAGGGTTATTTCCTGTGTCTGATTTCATCCAATTTAGTTTGGTAAACATAAAGATGGAAAATATTAAAAGTAGTTTCAGTGATTTTTGACTGGATAATTTCAGTGATTTTCGTAAAATTTTCATCCGTCCATACTTTGTGAAAATGCCGTTTTGGGCTGTAAAATCTGTTCTTATGGTGGTTTTTATTTTGTCCAAAATAATCGTTCAAGCAACTACCGATTGTTCTTTTATTATGAAAGAGAGAAAGGACAACCGATGCGGTTATGGTAATAAATATAAATGGCAGATTGTATATGTGGAAAGTGCTAGCTTCTTATCACAAATGCATAACTCTTCTTTAAATATGTGTTTTGAGGGGTGTGCAAAGAGGATTAAGTGCATCGGCGTTCACTATCGCAAAAGGAACAACGCGTGTGATTTAGTTTCTGAAATGGAGAATAAAGTTAAATTTGGATCTCAAATTCACTCCATTGAATGTTGTGGTGTTGCAGGTAAGTCATTATATAATTATTTATCTCTTTCATAATCAGAAATTGATAAAATAAATCTAAAATATTTACTAACATCATCCATAAATAAAAAAATTCCAAAAATCATGTCGGCAAAATTGATGAAATTTCTTTGAAATAGTTTTGTTATAATTGCATTTTAATTGCAAATACACTTCAATTAATGATACAATTTATAATTAAAATATATAACATTACTATGAGTAAGGTTCCAAACTTTAATGAAACGGCAGACTATAGAGATACAGTGAAATATTATTATCAATATTCGAATATAGTGCAGAAGCAGTACGTCTATTTTAAGTCTTTAATTTAACATAAATTTTCCCAAAAAGACGAAATTCCTGATGTACGCACGATCTGCTTAACTATATTTAGAAATCAGATAGACGGCTCAAAGCAACTACAATAGATACAGATGTAAGGAGTAATTAAGATGAAAGTTACTTTCCAGTCATATAAGAAATATATATTAAGAAAACCAGTCAGACTATCAAGAAAATATATATATCTCATTTGACACAACAAAAAAATCCATTTTAATCTCAGAGCCATAGATGACTGTTTTCTCGCTTTATCTGATGAAGATGAGTTTATTTTTGACAGATCACGGTGAGTGATGAAGCCTGTTTAAAACACAACATCAAATAAATTGTCAACTTGAGCAGTTTGCCTTTTATGTGGGCGCAATTACATCTTCATAGAATTTTAAGGCATTATCGGTGAACTCTAGTGGATTTCTGGCCAAATTAATGAACAAGGACTGCTTTTTTCAAGATTGTACGTGCTATAATTTTGGAAAGAAATTTAGCAACTGTGGATGAAATTTTTTCTGAAATTGTCAATCATTTTCCACATTTTGGCAAATTGTTTTGTCTGTCATTAATGTTTCCATATCTTCGTATTTCTTTTAACCATCTCTTGTCAATAATTCTCGATCGTTTTCCATGCTATCTCTTTGTTAACTTTTTCTGGGGTAAGACAAAGAAAGACCAATCGATATACAGAGCAAACGATAATAATTATCAGAAGGAAAGCTATTCTGGAAATTTCGTCATGATATGTTTCAATATATTGAAGATTTGTAGACTCATCAAATTACCAAAAAACCTGAGTTTATCGAAGACACCCAATTCAATTCCCATGTTGACCTTTATTGTTTTGGTTATATAATTTAGAGTTTTGAATATATTTGTACATGAATTCATATAATGCAATTTAAAAAAATTATTATTACATCCGAATCGGAGAGGTAAGTTTGTTGAAAGCATTTTTTAAAATAAAAATGTGTGGTAAGCAAATTGTGCATGAACTGTGTATGAAAATGTATAATTAATTTGTATGTTTGAGTGTTTTAAATAAAATCACCCCAGAAATAGTCAAAAACTTTATTTAATTAAATTGGGAGGTTAATAAAATATTTCAAAAGTAATCGGTTTATTTTATTTAGAAAATTTTGTCAGAGAATTTTGATATAATAAATAATAACACTACTGAACTACAATAATAATACCCGCGGGGTGATTTGGATGTCCAACAATTTTAATTCAAATCCAACTACAGATATGAATACATCATTCCAGATATTTGAGTTGAAAAATGATAAAATGTATTAATAAGTTTCATATAAATATGGCTACATTGAGTAAAATGCGGCTGATTTGCTGAAACATCAGATACAAATGTATTAAAACAATTTTTACATTTTAAAATGTATTTCATCTATAAAATTAATTTAACAGCGAAAATCAATGGAATATGGAGTTGTGGAGTTATGGATTCTACTACAATTAATAATACTAAAAAACCTCCCTTTCTATCAAATATTTGTCTAGTCCAGTTAGATTAACGTATAGCATCAGAATGAGGGAATGTATTTCTGCAATTTTTAGTTTAGTTTTAAAAGTTCCACATCATCTTCTTCAATTAAAAATTGTACTTTTCAAAATTTTAATTAATTTTCAAAAAAATACATAAATTTATTATAATTTTATTCAATACTTTTAATAATTTTAACAATAATGTTAACCTTAAAATGTTGTGTTTTGATTTTCATAAGAGTATTATTTATATTTGGAATCCCCAAGGAAATAATTCTTTTATAGGGTTATGATTATCTTTCTGAAATTAACTGCAGACTATCTTTCTGAAATTAACCTTATAAGTTCATCTTCAAAGGTTCTATTATTACCCTAAACATTAGTGTTATCGATTATCGATTTTCTGAATTAATCGATATCAAAGTTTTGCAACTGACAGGGCAGTGTCAGGGTGACTGGAATATTGTTTTTGACGTCGCCAGGTCGATAATCGATAATATCGATTTATTTTTTTCATAGAAAGGTAGCTAGGGATGTTCTACACCTATATTTAAAAATAATTTTATTTATTATTTGTAAACCATCCAAATATTATACAATAAATGTATATTTTAATATCGTTCTATTTAGCATTTCATTTTTTGAAATACCATATTTATAATAATTATAAACAATTTATATATTCAGATATATTCAAATTAAAATTATAGCTTTCTATTGTTTTAAGTTTTTTCTGTTTTCTTATTTTCGAGCCGCACTTGTTTGACAGGAACTGACACTACAGTCTTCCAATTAATTCAGCAAACATCTATATGAATAATATGTTAACAAAATCATACAAAACTATAATATATAGCTGAGTATGAAAGTTAAATTTTAAAAGTAAGCCTTGGTGCATTTTCCAACCTTTCAATTTATTATTCCACAATGTTATCTTCGACGCAGACATTTGGTCACTCAATAAAACTTTTCATTGTGTTGTCAATGTTTTCCGAAATTAGTCCGTGCCGATATATTTGGAACGACAGGAATGACCCCCGATGTGGTTTTAACGAGTCGTATGATTGGACGCCGGTAACTGTTGAAAAAGCTTATTATTTCAAAAAGATAAAGAACGTGACATTAGCTGAATGCACTAGTTGGTGTATGCTAAAATTGAATTGCATTGCAGTACAATTTGAATCAAGTGTTATGTTATGTAACTTAGCTTATAGTGTGGGAGACCAAAATCTTATTGGAGTTCCAATTTTCCTCATTGAATGCTGCAAGGAAGGTATAGTGAATGGTTTTATTGTTGAAAAGTTGAAACATTATTTTGTTTAGTCAAAAGTAATTAATTAATGACTTTATTTTAAAACCAATAATCAAGCTTTTTTTTATTATATATTGTAACTTTTTTTTCAATAAAAAATATTCTATATAAAATAATATCTTAACATACAGTATTTGAAAAATCTTTCTCTGAAATTCATTTAATGCTTTTGATGAGGTAAGTTTTGCGATTTTGAGCGTTGAGAATGTGATCTTATGAATATTACGAGTACCTTAATACAGTTTGATGAATTATGTGTGTTAATTATTAGTTCCGTATGTTTGTTTCATAAATGATTGATGATGATTAATCCTTTTAATATAAGAAAATTTATTTATAACAATATTCTGGAAATATTTCTGTAAATACAAATAAACGCTAAAAATTAGTGTAAAAAATAGGCAACCGCCCCCCCCCCCCTTTATTTAGACCCCCTGATTATTAATGTTATATAATAGGTTTGATTTTTATAACCCCCTCACACCTCCCCCTGCTTATTTATTATATATATAGGCAACCCCCCGCTTATTTGGAACACCAGAGTATTGTATTTAAAATTATACCTACTTTTATATTATCAATGTTTAGTCCACGCTAAAACGTAATAATGATTGTTATATAGAATAAAACATAATTTTAAATGGAAAGCTGAATTAATGTATTTACAATTCGTATTTCAATCATATTATTTATTTTAATCATTTGACAATTAGATAACAACAATTTGCTTAGTGGGTATTTCTATTCTAATAGAGATAGAAAAACAATTTTACAAATATCCTTTATTGTTTATTTAGTTAACGAATTTGTTACGATTTCAGTTCATGTGAATTCTAAAACTAATTTTTAGAAAATGCCCGAAGCAAGATTTTATATGTGACCCGCACGATTTTGGTAAGCAAAGTTAATTTTATCGGTAACATTGTTCGGTAAATTTTGTTATTATGAATTTAAACCATTTTGGTGTCAATATTTCAAGAGAATTTCTGTTGCATATCTGAGAATCTTTATTGTGTCTCTGTTTGGTTTATTTGTTTATTTCTAAGCAGACTAAAGATAGATATAATAAATACAATCCTACTTTGTGGAGATAATTATATTCTCCGAGTTTAAAACTAGAAATAAAAATCAATTAATATATACCGAATCCTTATAGATTAAATTTTAATTAGAATTAGAATTGTATTGTGTTTGGTTGTTACCAATAGGTATATTTAAACTGTTATTTGAGGTTCGAAAGTTGTTAATCTTTTTGTTGGAATTAACTTTGTAAGTAAATAGCAATAATATTCCGAGTAGAAATTTCGTTAGCGAAGTTTCCAATTTTTATAACACATTTTTGGGGAACTTGTTTGCAGGCAGCTAACTTTTGATTTCTTCCAATTAAATAAAGTAAACATTTAAATGGATAATTTTTTCCTCAAAATCATTCCTAACTCTATAGTTCAGTTAGAAATGTAAATATCTGGCTTGTGACTGGATTGTCCTCCACAGAATTCCCCTTTTAAACTGAGAGAATATAGTTCTAAAATGTTATCTACGACACAGACCATTGGTCTCTCGTTAACACTTCTCTTTTTGGTCTCAATGTTTTCGAAAATCAGTCAAATAAGTTTTAATTGTGATAACGTTTTGCAAGATAAGAATGACAATCGATGCAGGAATGGCAAAACAATATATAAATGGAAGATTTTAACAGTGGTGAATGCTTCCTTTTTCACGACGATAGCTAACGAGTCCTTATCGGAATGCTTTGATGCCTGTCATCATATTATTAAATGCGTGGGCGTACAATTTCTACAAAATATTAACACGTGTCGTCTGATTCAATGGTTAGGGAAACGAAAATCTTATGGATTCCCAGTTTACATCATAAGGTGTTGCCGAAAAAAAAGTAAGTCACATCTAGTTATTGTTTTTAAAAATGCATTTTTTAGAAATTGTAATATTTTAATCTTATCTTACTTGGGGTCAAAGGGGGCGACATGAGGCTCACAGCATTTTCTTATTATTCTGTTCAGAAACTGTTGAGACCATTTTTGGAAATTGGTATAGAAGATTCCTGTTTAAATAACCATATTTATATTTTTGTCAATAATTTTGAATACCGAAATTCAGAATAATAAAATCATATAATTTTTTTTAAAGATTTATAAAAAATAATTTCCTTAGAAATAAAAAGGATATATAGTGTAAACAATTGTAAAATAATTTAGTTTACCGAAGTAACACATTTATGACTGAAAAAATATAAATTTCAATATTGTTGTTTTGCAAAATTTTTTTATCTCTTTCAAACATTTTCCATTTTAAAATAAATTATTTTTTCAACGGAATCACTTTCAAAAAACTTTGTTTTATCTAAATACCAAATTTCAAGTCTTTATCTCAACAGGTGTGTGAATTATTGATAAAATAATTATTGTATAAATATGTTATAAATTGAAATGTTCAATTAATATTTTTAAAATTGTTTTTATAATTATAATAATGTTAATGTAAATTTCTGGACTATGGTCATAATAGTCTTTCGAATTTAATGATATACATGACTAAGGTAAGATGTGGGGATGTTTTTATGTCATACAGTCGATGAACCTTCTGAGTTTGAGTGGCTGAGAATATCTTTAAGACATCAAAAAGTCAGAATCACTATTGAATAATTTGAATATTAAGGATATCAGCGATCAATTCTAAATGATTTAATTTTTATTATAGTGAAGGCTTAACAATTATTACAATAATGCTTCAAAGTTCAAATTATGTTAACAATATGTTGAGTGACTATTAATAAAGTCATGACATAATTAATAATAAAATTAACAAATATAATACCAAAAACAAAAATTCGCTTTTAAGCAACATACAATACAGTTGTACTGATTCTCTTTGAGATTTTACTTAAAGAATTAACGAATTTGACCTCTATCATTAATTGATGAATACTTTAAAATTATAGTTCCAAAAAATAAGTTACAAATATTCTCTGCGACAACCTTAGTTGACAAATTATACTTTCTAGTAATTTATTTTTTTTAAGTTGAAAAATACCATTTATTGATAATATTTATCTTTATTAGATCAAAAATGTGTGGTTCTCGTTGAAGTATAATGTATATAATGCAACCAAGAATTGATTATTAATGACTACCTTTTCTTCACAGGTAAATTTAATTCATATCATGTGTATATTTTTTTGAATAGAATATAGTTGAGTAATTTTAAACAAAATTTGTGTATTTTTACTAAATTATTAAAATTTTTAAAAAAAGTGTAAAATTACACTTTTTACTAAATATAATTTACTCAAATATCGTTTAAATTTACTATAATTATTTACATTTACTAGCTTTTATAGTAATTTTAAACTACTAAAAAGGTTAGTAAAATTACTAAAAAAGCTAGTAAAATATAAAAATGACAAAAAGTATTTCTTCTTATAATTTAATTATATATTCTTATATCTTGTTATATATATATTCTCATCATATATCTTTTCTTTAAGTCGAAATATACTATTTATATGGTCTTGATTGGGTTTAGATTGAGTCGTTACACCATCTGTGATTGTACTATCGCAGATGGTTAGGAAAAAAAGCATTAGCACACATCGATTACTATAGTAACGCACCAAAAAACTTTGAATTTTGTGTTTTTTTGGGAAAATTTAGGTCAAAAAATGAAGAATGAAAACTGATAGGTTCTGACTCGTATCATCCAACCAGTGTACCAAAACTATAATATAACAAGCAAATTATATACTTACTGTTACCCTTTGTGAAGACTGTAATTCTGAAATTATTATACAACTTCACAATTAAACTAATCTTTACAAAAATATTTTCCATGTAGCCCCTTGTAATATTTCATCCTTGGGATAGACTAAGTGATATAAAAGTTTAATAATTATTAACGCGCAATCAATTAATATATTTAGATCATTGTTACAATAACATTTTAAGAAAATTTCAGGGTGTTGTTAAAAAAGCGTTTTGGGGGGAAAATAATATTAAATGTATACAAAGAAAATTAAACAGGTCTAACAAACAATCAAAAAATAGTATAAACAAATAGGCCGAGCATAGTATATTAAAGTATACAAAATAGCAAACCTACAATTATAAGATTTACTAACATTACTGATGATCCCAGTTAAAAAGAAGAATACATAATATATTTAGTCGTTGGCCTCAATAATAATAACATAAGGAAAAACAGTTTGTGTTGTTGGAAGTTAATAAATATTTGTTCAATATTTAAGCTTTAAAATCTTTCAGAAAAGAACTTAAATGTTTGTCTTGTTTTCACTCCTTGCCTACTTCCAATTAAAACTGTGCACACATTGTGTTAATCTGTGCATACTTTGTATCAACATTTATTCACACGGGGTGCGCTAAAACGTGTTAGGACATTCTGATTAACAATGTTCAACTCGAAGGATGTGATTCTTGTCCTCTTTTTAGTCATTATTTTTTATACCAACTTTCGGTCGGGAAAGAACCAAAGCGTTGAAGAAGCGTGTCCCTATTATATTCAAGTTGAAAACGACACACGCTGTAACTTTGAGTACACCTTTAAGTTTGACTTTGTCAAGCTGACAAGAACGAGGTATTATGTAAGAATTTCGACCAAGTATTTGATCGATTGCTTAAATCAGTGTTCCGAGGATTTACGATGTGTTGGGGTGACCCTGGACCCCGGAGAAACCGCTTGCGATCTTGCGAGCGAACTAGGGTACAAGGCGGAGGTGATGGGAAAGGATATTTATGCTTTGAAATGTTGTGCAATTAGAAGTAAGTTGAACTAATTATTTTGTGTCTCTTTACTATTATTAATTAATGCAAATTATCACTAAAAATGATAGTGTCGTCTGCAGAAAATATAACCATAAGAATTGAAGATATGAAGCAGGTACATTTGAAAAGGGATAGAATTTAATATACCATCATTACTCGTTCCAGAGAGTAGTGTATGGAGTGATTATTGAATTATATGATTGAATTTTTAATGAGCGGAAAGTTCATTATTTCAGTAAAGTATTACTTAGGATGGTGTAACTTTCATAATAACTTTTAAATTAGACATCTCCCCCCCCCCTAAGTATATTATATTTTTTGTTTATAAATAGAATAAAAATAAATATCAGCAGTTTCTATATTTAAAAAGAACAATTTAAAATCGGATTTAGCAACGTGGGAAAATGTAAGTGTAAACATTAATTTTACGACAAGTGTAATGTTTGCCTGGCTACAGTATTTTGGAAATAGTGACCATACCTGAACTTTCTCTTTGTTGATTTTTGTACAATATTTACCAATCAAAACACACTGTTTGCAAACATTAATTATTTAATATATATCAACAACTTTCTCAACAAGTTATCAAAAGACGTTTGATCTTGAGAATATATAACAATTTAAGAAAGAATTTATGCCACATTATTTTGGAATTTAGCAAAAATTGACTTCAGAAAATGTCGTCGAAATATGTATTAGCGGTCTTTTCAATCTTCACTCTTTACTGCATACGAGCCAGCCCAGTGGAAGAATGTCCCTATACATTTAATCGCATGGATGATAAACGATGCCCATTTAACTCTACATACCAATGGAATGCGGTATATCGTGAAAAATCATTCACATATTTCCAGCAAGAGTCAAACTCCATTGATCAATGTTTAATAGCTTGTCGGGAGGACGAGCTATGCGCCGGGGTGGAATTCAAGCAGGTCCAAGGGCTAGGGGAATGTCTTTTTGCGGCGAGATTGGGAAAGATTTCCGAGAGTTTTTCATCGTCTCGACTAACCTACTCCTTTCAATGTTGCTTCACAAACAGTAGGTCTAGAAATTTGCTTCAATTGAAATGTAATAAAATCATTTTATCAAATAGTCTGTAGATTATATCGTGACTTATGTGTAGAAGACATTGTATAAATTAATATTGTTAGTTTTAAGATCGATGTGCGAAATGTTCATTAGTTGTAAAATGTTCATTAGTTGTAAAATGCTATCAACGTTGTTTACGATCGATTATTCTTACTTTTATAATGAAATACGCAAATGTATTCGAAACAATCTGTGGTTTTGAAAGTTTTTTTTATGTTTGTTACACTGTCTCGTCAATTAATTAAAAATCATTCGTTTATTCGTAGAAATTGAAATTTTCTTTTACGATTAAATATTTATTTTCAATCAATTTCATAATTATATCTTTTTTCACTATCAAAATATAATACATTTTCCTCATAATTCAAAGTTATTAAAACTTTTCCAATCATGCAAAGAGAATAATTGAAAAGTTTTATTTTTACCTTTCATGTCAAGGAAAATACTTTTTCTTTTTATGCGGGTGTGAAAAGTATACTTAGATATTAATTATAAAGTTGGAAAAATAAAACAAATGAAAAAAATTATGAAACGAATCAACGTTTATTTTAACCGAAAAATGTGAATTTATCTAAAATATTAGACATAAACAAGCGATTGAAATTGCAATATAGGTAGAAAATACATGCATCTGGTACACCCTAGGTTGTACTAGATGCATATATTTTCTTTTTTTCCAGTAATAACCATCAAAAATATAACAGAACAATTTTTATACAACAACAATTTCATTTATATGAATTAATCACATACCTACACACATATATATATTGAATTCAATTAAATTAAATTAAACTGTTAACATAAAAATTTTCAAAATGCTTTCTATTCTTAGCAATGCCTTAACGAATACGTTTTGGAAAATTTCTGAACGTGTCACGAAAAATTTGACTGGGAATGATTTGAATTTCTCACTGTTTTAAAATCCTTCCAGGAGGATCATAAACTCTAGTTCTTAGATACGACCAGAGCCAAAAGTCGGCCCAGTGCGGACTACTCTGGCGTGTATAGAGCCCCACCTCCCCCGTTTATTTGGACCCCTAAATATTTATTTTATATAATAGACAACACCGCCTCTCCCCCCTCACCTGATCCTTTACTTACCATATAAATTTCTATAATTTAGAAATAATTTTCTTACAAATCAATGAAAAGAATGAAAACAAATTGAATATTTTTCCAATTAACAATTTGGACCAAACTTTATTTTCTTTTTTTTTAAAATAACAATCGAATTCTCTAACATAGATTGTAAATTATTTAAATAATTAGTTTGTTTTACTTTATTGCAGCAAAATAATTTAAAAGCGAACTTTCCTATTATTTATATACACAAAGTATTATAAATAAAATTATAATTAAAATATGTTTTTTACGGTTAGTCAATGCAATATATCCGTAAAAACGAAAATTTGTTAGGTTTCAAACATACGTGAAAGAGAAATTGCGATATTTTGATTGTTATATATTGCTTAATTTATAAATGTAAAATCTTTGAATTAATCAAAAATTATTTATCGGCTCCAATATTAATATACATTTTTTAATTTTATTCAATTATTATATGAGTAATATTACAAAGCGAAACCGTGATTTTGTTTATAAAAAGAAGCTGACCAATCAGATTTGTTGCATAAAATCGCCAAACTGCAGAAACAAAAATTATCTCAAAGTATAAAAATTTTATCACAACTATTTTCAAACTTAGTGTTTTAAAAATCGCTCCGTTTTGAAGAATTCAGTGACAGTTAGTATTCATATTGTCCAAAATGTCCTTACCACTTACTATCATATTATTATCCACCTGTATTTGGCCATGCATTGGACAGACAACTATACTAGCCGGGAATTCATCCAGAGAAACAGCGGAGCGGAGTTGTTTCAATACATTCTCATTAAAGAAAGATTCACGGTGTGGCTATTTGGATTTGTTCAGGTGGAAAACAGTTTTCACAGAAAAAGCAAATGGTTATTTCATGTCGGGTGCAGAATCGGTAGAGCAGTGCTTGAACTTTTGCCTTTTGGATACATTCTGCATCGGTGTTAAATACGAATATTTTAAATTGAGCTGCGAATATTTATCAGAAATGGGGACACAATCTCCAACCGGAACTATGAAATATATTCTAGATTGCTGTTCTGTTGAAAGTGAGTTAAGACACCTTTAAGAAAAATAAATTGATTATTTTTTCAAGGTTACAAAATTAAGTTTAATATTATTGAATAATTGTTTTTCACAAAATTGGAAAAGTCCAGCTTTCAATACAAGGATATGTGTTCATATACGAGAGAGCGCTGAGATATAGAGTTTTAATAGATATCCGAGTATTGAAGAGTTATTGGTCAATGAGTGAACGTAATCTTTTCTATAATTCATAGATATTTAAACATTTAAATTAATTTTTAATTTAGTACCACCATAATTTGCGGTAATTCAGTCATTTCCCGGAACTATTTGTCCATGAATATTTTAGTAATCTGCATAAAGAATTTCAAATAAATTTTATCTATTTTGTATTGTATACATGGGGCATAGCCAGAATTTATCAATTTGTGCACGGCGGGTGTCTATACGTGTTAAAGTTTGATTAACATTTAATAAATAAATACTGTTTCAATTAATAAGTGGTACTGAAAATTTAAAAGTGAATAAAAAGTATTTTTTAACACTAAAAGTAAAAAATGTAGGTAATTAAAAGATTAACTTTTTCAATAGGTTTGCATGATTGGAAATGTTTTATTATCTTAAATTTATAGAAAAAAGGATTTTGTATTGTATTTCTATAATGTATCAAATATTTTGGTATTAGGAATTCTGAATAACCCTCAATTCAATTTTTGGAATATCAATTTTAATATTTTTTATATATTTTATACATTTTTTTTAATTCCATGAATTTTTCATTTAAAAAAACTTTATTATCAATATGTCTAAAAGATTTTTCTAAATATAACGTTTCGTGATTATAAATCCTCACGTTTCTATTCCAAAGAATGTTTACCTTTATGTGGTTTAAATCATGATCTGAAGAAACTTTTGACGATTAGGTAAGACTTATTCTTGAAATCAGACACTGCGGAAGAATTTACAGTTACAGAAAAGAATCCTTCTCCCAGAGCCAATCGTGAATTTTCACATCATAGGTGTGACGACTCTGATTCTTGAATAGAATATTAAAATGGCGAAGAAGATGGAACCCTTTTCGATACGCTTTATCGGATGTATTATTTTACTACCTCTGAGTTCATCTCACTCAACCTCGAATAGTATGCCGGGCGCTATCTTATTAATGACCGACCCCAATTGTAAACTCGAACAACTCTATCAGTTACCCCAATGCACGAATGATATCACCGAGTTTTGGTGGATGATGAAGTTGGAGAAAGTGGACAACATTATCCGTTTTACCAGCGGGCACACGAGCAATAGCTGCAGGAAGTTATGCTTGAAAAATGCGAATTGTACGGCTATTTCGATGGTCGAAGATGGATGTAGACTGCTGGAAGGGGTTTCGGATAACTCTAAATTTAACATTGGAAAGAACAAGGTGTACGCCTTAACGTGCTCCTGTCACAAGGGTCAGAAAATTAGTGAGTCCTTAAGTGTAGAATTTGGTCAAACATAACTCGCGAAAAAGTTACAAATCTTTCTATCTTTCTAATAATAATTGATACTTAAAAATTATATTAAGTTGTATCAAATATTTTATTTCAGTTATTAATTATTTCTATATTTAACAAAATTACTATATATGAATACGTGATTTATTCAAGTTTTTTTTTTGTATAATGGAATTTTTTTATTGTACAATTTGAGAATATTAAGCTCTTGTGACCTTTCTTATATAATGAAGTTGTACAACTTTTAGCGCACAATTGTTTTTCATAGACACATGTGGTTCCATCTCCATCACCCATCACCACAAAAATGGCTATTATATAATTGGAAATCACTGAATAGCTTATATTACGGGATAATCAGCTAGATAAAATTATAACAAACATGAATCCACATCAAAATTTTTAATTATTTAAAGGAAAACATTTTGCTTTTGAAATTTTGAAATAAAAAAATATTTTATAAATTAGTAGTATCATTCTATATTATCCCTTTAAATCTAGTAGAAAACATCCCGCACTATCATCATGACAAATTTTATCCACTTGGCACTATAATAAAGCGCAAAAAAGCGCGGTATGGATATGCGCCCGCAAATGAGCGCTTTGCTAATTATAACACAACCAAAAATTATAATCAACTCTAATTTATACAAACTATATTATTAGCACATGTTATAATATACTAAATAAAACGACTAACCAATTGATTAGAATATGGAGAGGTTATTTGCTTCATATCATATTGTTTATAGTTAAGATATTTTATTTGGTTGCAGTTGAATAAATATTTATAAAATTTATTAAGACTTGATCGAAAAGGTAAGCAGTGGATTTCAATTAAAATATTATAACGCAAAAGTTTCGCTTTCAAAAGAAAATATAATCAATATTATATATGCTAAGTGGCTTTGATCAATAATATAATTTACAAGTTAAATTTTGAACATTTTAACATTCTTTAATTAAATTGAATATTTAATAAATTATATAATGCTGTACGAATTACGGAAGTAAGTTTTAGGCATTTACGAATGGTTTTGATTCACAATTTTGAGCAGATATTTGTTGTTTTATTGTATAATTTAATTTTTGAATAATAATATTGTTTCACGGTAAGTTTTATAGATATATTTGTTGATTTTTGGATGTTGTGTGAATTGTGATGATTTTGGAGATTCTGTACCTTTTAGAATTTGAAATGCGTGAAACTTTTTTAATTACTATAATTGGTTTGTAAAGTATTAAATTTGAAAAAACTAAATATTAGGATTTAATTGTAAAAGCTGATATCATAATATTCAAAATATAAATTCAAAAGTTTATTTAAAATATATGTATTCGATTTTTAAATAAACAGACTAGGATAGTTATTTATCTTTAGAAGCGAATTTATAAAAATAACATATATTCATAAAATGGGGCATAAATTATTAAATATTAGTTATAATACCTACATTTTATACAAACAAATATTTTTCTTTTTGATAAATTTCATTTGGTTTATTGGTGAAACTTTAAAAATTATATTTTATTCATAAAAAATTGTAATCTAATTATTTCACATTTTTTACTAATAAATGTTATGACTTTAAATACTTTTTTAAAAGAAATTATTCTCAAACAAATATTCCAATTTATTTATTTATTAGAACCTATTTTTGAACTCTTGCATTTTGCTGACGATTGCAAATGAGGACAAATTTATGTAATTATGTGAAGTTTATGTATATAATGTATATACATGTTATATCTATATTGTGTATATCTAATTTATATTTTGATCCCATTACTTTTATTATAAAAACTTATTATAAACACTTTTTAAACACTTTTATATATTATAAAAAATTTATATCACATATTCATTTTTATGTATATAAATAGTTATCTGAAAACTGTTTTTTGAATTTTGTAAATAGAAATATTTTAATCAATATAATTAATTTATATAATAAAGGCAATTTGTAATTATATAAAAAATTCATGATCAATGCAAATGCATTAAAAGTCACTTGAAATATTGTTGATATATTTGCATATTGTTGATATATTTGCATATTGTTGATGTATTTGCATATTTTGATGTACTTGCATATTGTTGATGTATTTGCATATTTTGATGTATTAGCATAATTTTGATGTATTTGCATATTGTTGATGTATTTGCATATTTTGATGTACTTGCACATTTTTGATGTATTTGCATATTGTTGATGTATTTGCATATTTTGATGTACTTGCATATTTTTGATGTACTTGCATATTTTTGATGTATTTGCATATTGTTGATGTATTTGCATATTTTGATGTACTTGCATATTGTTGATGTATTTGCATATTGTTGATGTATTTGCATATTGTTGATGTATTTGCATATTTTGATGTACTTGCATATTGTTGATGTATTTGCATATTTTGATGTACTTGCATAATTTTGATGTATTTGCATATTTTGATGTATTTGCATATTTTGATGTACTTGCACATTTTTGATGTATTTGCATATTGTTGATGTATTTGCATATTGTTGATGTATTTGCATATTGTTGATGTATTTGCATATTTTGATGTATTTGCATATTTTGATGTACTTGCATATTTTTGATGTATTGCACATTTTTGATGTATTTGCACATTTTTGAAGTATTTGCATGTTGTTGATGTATTTGCATATTTTTGATGTATTTGCATATTTTTGATGTATTTGCATATTGTTGATGTATTTGCATATTTTGATGTATTGCACATTTTTGATGTATTTGCACATTTTTGAAGTATTTGCATATTTTTGAAGTATTTGCATGTTGTTGATGTATTTGCATATTTTTGATGTATTTGAACATTTTTGAAGTATTTGCTTATTGTTGATGTATTTGCATATTGTTGATGTATTTGCATATTTTGAAGTATTTGCATATTGTTGATGTATTTGCTTATTGTAATCATATAATTGTTTTTTGTCTTATTTTAACGAATAATTTTTAATATGTTTTCTCGGGGTTCCAGTTTTTCTGGATGACGAAAACAACAGCTGTTAGTACAAGTAGAATTTTGGTATAGGTAACCAAGAACAACTAATTGATCAAAACATTTATATTTTCGATTGTATTCAGACTAAATTATTTTATTTAAAATCAAAAAGAAGAAAATTGAACTCTATAAAAAAATTCTAAAAACTTCCATTCAAAGTTTTGAGATCATTTTTATAATTCAATTTTTTGTTAAAATTTAGAAATATTAGGAACTATCGAGTTAATGTGATTATAATATTTTTAGTAATTTTTAAAATTTAAGTTTTATGTATAAAACTATTATTATGAAGTCATATATTTTACTTATTTTGGAAGCGTAATGCTACCCCCAAATTGATTTAAATTGCAATTTTTTTATTTTTTAAAAAAGAGGATATTTTAAGATTTGTAACAACAACATTTCAAATTAGAAATCCGCCTATAATCCTGATATATAAAACAAATATAATAAATTGAAAATCAAAATATTTTTTTTAATATGTACCTTGAGAAATATCAATTGACTGTAATTATATACCAGCAATACAAATGAAATAATAAATCCCTAAACTTTGGAAACTTTCCAACACTGACAGCGAACATAGAAATGCATTTCACAGTGAATAAATTGCAGAGTTACTAGCATTTGGAGTTCACGCTTTAATTTTGGTAAATCGGATGGAAAATTGGACATGTTCTATTCCTTCGATTCGACTAAAATCGAAAGACGAATAGAAGTAAAATTTATGTTAGTGTGGACGAACTGTCGACTTCTTTTTGAAAGGAAATGAAACAGTAATTGTAAACAAAACAATTGTGCGTACTTTCTACAAGACAGCTATTATTTTTGCGAATTTTTTAACTATTTTATCTTAATGGTGTTTATAATAATATTTGTTCCAATTTCATGTTTAGAAATAATAATACATTGATATTTAAAAAACATACAACCCTAACAACAGTCAAAGTTTCAATTATGTCGCGGAATTTTTTTCTGGTGCCGATTTTATGAGGACTATTCTTCCTCTTGAAGCTGGTTCCACTTAATGTGCAATAGATGATGCAATTGTCCCTCCAGATTTGAGTGAACAATAGATGATCTCCCTCCAGATTGGAGTGAACAATAGATGATATCCCTGCAGATTGGAGTGAACAATAGATGATCTCCCTCCAGATTGGAGTGAACAATAGATGATCTCCCTCCAGATTGGAGTGAACAGCGGAATAATCTTCGTGTCTTCATCTAAATTCTATGCGGATTAAATTTATAAAATACCTCACATATACAATTTAACCCATTTACACTGATTTTTGTGTCATTTTGATACTTTTAAAATACCGTAAAACACTCAATTTTCAATCATTCAGGCTCATATTTAAAACAAAGACATATTAGAAGTAGATACAAAAAAATATTTTATTAACTTGATTTCAATTTGTGTAATTCTTTGGGAACATAACAGTGGAAACTTTATTCGTGTGCAAAAAAATGGAAACTTACCCCATTATAAAATATTTCTGAGAAAAAGGCACCTAGTGACTTTGTAAATATATTTTATTTACAAAATTGGTACCTAAGTCTTCAAAATTGGACACATTTGGTGGTTTTTAAAATAAAAAAATTAAGTATCTTAAATACAACATCTGTAATATTTTTCTGTCTCACAATAATATGAAGTTACATTTTATACACTCATCTTTCCATCTTATACGTGCCCTTAAAAGCTATACATTGACGATCTCACGTATTCCCAGCGATGCTATATTAGTATAAATATAAATTTAATCAATCGGGTTTTGACCGTATTAACTCGAAACGGGAAAAAGTATTACGAAATAACTCAAAATAATTAGTTAAGATTCATAAAATTATAACATAAACAAAATTTAAAAGAACATATGAAAGAGAGTAAGTTCAATGCACAAAAATTATTAGGTATTTGTCTAAACTAATAAAAATTGTTTAGATAATCCTTGTCGATACATTCACTAAATAGAAGGTGTATGTATTAATATATGAGGCTGATTGTAATTAAGTTTATAGTCTCTATTTAAGCTGATGCCAACCTATACATCTGTTATATCTACACAAATAAGTATTTGTTTGATAATTAACTATGATTGAAATAAGTTTTTTGAATATATTGTTTTGATTGTTTAAAAGTATGAAAGTATGAATTGGATTAGCTTTCATGAATCAGTTTAGAATAATTGATAATTTGTAATCATGTGATATGAACGGTAGGTATCATGTGACAAATATATTTTTCGTGTAGCTAGATAGTAGATTAAGTTTTGGATTAAAGGTTATAATGTAATAATATACTTTGATTAAATAAAATATACTTTTATTAATAATTATTTTTTTCTTATTGTAAATAAAGTTATGAATTATAAATGAATAATATAAAGTTATAAATAACTAATAGATACAATAAAAAATCTTTCCATTTTAAATACTTCACATCCATATATTATCCTAAAATACCGATATATATGTCGGTTTTAATCTTATTATTGAATTATAAATATAGTGTGTATATATTATATGGAGTGTGTTTTTGTTAGATAATAACTTAGGCACAATTACATTATAATTATAATTTAAATTTAATATCCCTATAACAATATTTCATTTAATTAAAAATTCCGTATAGAGTTATTTGATGATATAAAGTAGATAACTATGAATACAAATATATTTTATATTTTTAAATATTTTAATCTTAATTTCATATCCAATTTTAGAGGGTAAATTAGTAACAATGTATTAACATTTGGCATGTTTGACTCTTTGACAAGTACAATTTTAAAGTGAGAAGATTTTTGTGGCTGTGGATATTATTCGAAAAATGTTTAAACATTAAACAGCTTCTAAAAATTTGATTTCACATTCGGTTTGCAAAAGTATAATAATAATAATAATAATTTGTAAGATATGAAGTTACAGCTACAATTATAATAAATACATTTTTGTGCAAACATTTATTGGAAAAAAAATCGTTACTGAAAAAGTATGTATAGTAAAAAAAATAACAAATAAATTAATATAATTAAATAAATAAATAAATAAATAAATAGCACTACATGTACCAAGGCAATTAAATATAAAATAATAATATATTTACTAAAAATTTATATTAAAAAATAATTATTGTTAGAATATGTCAAATACACGTAATAATAACGCGAGCTGCATTCAGATTTAATTGATTTCGGTTGTGTTTTGGTTGCTGATAGATTTACGTATTAATTAATACATATTGATTCCATCATGAATCAAATAAATGAAATTAAAGCTAAATTCGAAAAAGCATTAAAGCAAAAAAATTGTTTCACAGATTTGCTTGGAAAGGCAGAAGAAAAGACTGGTGTAGAAAGGGCTTATCTTGCAGCAGGTATGACTTTTATTTTAAAATGACTATTTTATTTAATCATTGACATTTAATAGAGTCTGCAGGCATTATATATACATAAGAATTTGGGTATTATTAAAATTTTAATTTTTGTGATATATATATATGTACTCAGGGCCGTACCTAGTTTTTTTTCAGTTTGGGGTTGCATAAATTTTACAAAAAGGTGCCAATACAAAATTGCATTTATATTACATGTAAATTTATATATACTAAATTTATAAGGGCACTATAAATAGAAGTGGTGCCAAAAAGCGCAAATTAAGTGGGGAGCCCCCCAGCCCTGTCCTCCACTAGATACAGGCCTGTTACTATATTTATTCAACATATTATGGTATTCATATTTTATTGTACTAGATTTACTAAGTGTAATTAGATATTTTAGTGTTTTCTATTAGCCATTTATAACAAGTGAATTAATTTTATTAAATCAAAGTCATATTTAAATTCTAATTATATTCACAAAGTACAAATAATATGGCAAAACCATATTTGCCTTTTAAGTAAAAATATAAATAAATTAAGATTACCAATTGGAAAAATGTTTTAATAATGTTGTTATAAAATATATTTTAAACTGAAAAAAATTCAAAATATTAAAAAACATGATATTAGATTTTAAAAGGCTTGAATAATTTCTGGAACTTGATATCAAGGTAATATATCTGTATTAGCAATATATAAATCAGTTAAGCAAAATATGGGTTTTTAAGCTCTGTAAGATGGGCATTATTGTGGTATAGTACCACTGGAGCTATAATATGCTGATTTGCTGTCATTTCTGATACTAAAAGCAAGCACTGAGTAATTACATTTTTATTGCAATTGCATACCCAAGATTTTTGGAATTTCCTATCTGTTTAAATATTAAATTAGGATATATACACATATCCAAGATCTTTTCAATATTTGCCATTAAAAAATCATTTTTTTAACTGGGTCTGTCAGATCTGATCTAATACTAATCTAGTTCTGCAGTTGTAATTCCAATTCCAAAAATCTTACTTATTATTTATATCAGAGCTGTTTACCCTTCCGCATTTTGCAGAATTATTCCGCAATAGACCCCCAAATTCTGCCATTCCGCATTGGGGTCATATAATTCCGCATTAGCATTAGCATTATTATTGTTATTAATTTTTTTTTTACTTGGTAAATAAAATTCTTAATGTATTTTGTATTGGCAAGCCCTTATAGATTCTCTCTCACCTACTTAGAATTATGTAGGCGGGAGAGTATCTATAGGCTCTGCTAGTTAATCAGATTTAGTTATTGAGTGTGTGTAGGATGTTCTATAAATAGAATACAGCTACTTGTTTGTGTCTGTATCTGGCTTATAAATCAATAGAGCCATGTATGCAAAAGTCTATTTAGTAAGCAATGATTCATATTTCATATATCTGTCTCATTATCCAGTTAGTTATATCCAGTAGTTATATACTACCACTACCTGTCTACCTGTCCATCCTTATACAATCTTACTCACTCACTCCGACTCTCCCTCTCTCTTGTTTAAAGATTCATAGTTTATTTTGTGAGATGGAAGGAAATCTATAGTATATGCTATAGCCAATCAGATTCTGATTAGTTCTAGAATCTACCAATACAATAAACCCTCTAATATCACTGCTCTGTGCATATTTGCTGAAGAAGCTACCCCTAGAAGATCCTGTCCTTCAACACACTGAGATTGTCAACCCTGTATCCAGGATAAGTACTGATATTGGCAGCCTTACTTACTTCCTGAACAGATTCCCTTTCATTGTCCCTTCCGGCGCTTAATATTATCTCTTCCCTAGAAGTCGCTTGATAAAACAGATTGTGATCTTAAATTTTTATACCTCCCCAGGATTCCGCAATGCACCCCCTAAATTCCACATTGCAGTGGTATAAAATTCCCCATTTGTATTACTAAGGGCAAACAGCTCTGTAAATGTAATAATAAAGGATCTTCAGTATTGTTTATTACAACAACAACAAAATATGATATAATATTGAACTTTAGAAAATGAGAATATTAAGATTATTGGAGGGTTATGTTTCTGTAATAAAATCACACTTGTATATTGCCTAATTTATGTATGGCATCGTTATTAAGAAATGATTTATTTTTTATGATTGAAGCAGTGGAATCTAAATTTGCTGAAAATGCTTTAAAATGCTTGATATATCAAAGGCTTGATACATCCAAAAATTAAAAAAAAAATAATAATCTAAATTGTGTTTAAAATTAGATAATTTAAAACATTAAATGTAAATAAATACACTGATTTTAAATAGTATTAAGTAAGTGTACATACATATGTATGTTAAAAATTCCATCAGACAGTAAAAATGTTAGAGAATCAATGTTTTGGTTTTAAAAAATAAGTAATGGGGTGGGGTGGAATGAGTATAAATTAAATTTGAAATCTGTTTTACAACAACTCTGTACATACCTAGTGCTCTCCAACATGCTCAACATAACATTATAGATGTGTAAATGTGGAAACAAAAAGATTTATAAGCATTTAATTTGTTTTTCCACTTAAAAAAATCATTTTTTAAAAATTTTTAACTATACCCATTCCACCCCACGATGTGGGGTGAAATGGGTATGTATGTATGTATTTTACCTATTAAACTTATTCCCCCTGTCTCTGGGGGTGAAATGAGTATAGTAAAATATTTTAAAAAAGGGAATTCAGAACGGCATCCCACCTGAGGTTCTTTCAAAATGTGCACTAGCTGCGGCAGTTCTACATCTTCTGTTGCATCACTTTCTGGGAAAATAAATGTCAAGTTGCCCTTGTACTTCAGGAATTTGACTTCAAACTCGAAGTTCCCATAGAGTTCCATTACCTGACCAACAAAGTACATCTTCATTCCTTTATCAGATTGGAACTCAGCTAACACCCAGTCACCTTTTTTTGTCGTTCCAAGTGCTGGCTTCACAGGATCACCACCTTCTCTTGTTTCAACCTCTTCTTCAGCTTCTTCTTCTGACCCTTCTTGGATGGGGATATTTTCTTCATCACTATCATGAGTATCTTCCGTCACTGTCACCATTTGCTTCTTTTTTTCATTTCCTTTTAGTTCTTCATTCTTCAATCGCTCCATGGCTTCATTTGATGTTAGCACCTCACTGACTTTAGCTTGTACTCTTGTTCGTTTTCTCTTTGCACTTGCAAGTGCTGACACTGTTGCCTCAGATGGCTCAGGACTCTACACATTTCTCACTGATTCATGTAGTGCAGAAACATTGATATCAGCAAATTGCACTGTTATTTTGCAAACAACTGCACTTAAACAAATTTTTTAATGGTGTCTAATAAATGATCTTTTAAAATGTACAATCAGATTTGGCATTGATTAAATATGGAAAAGGCCATATAACTTTATAACATATATACCCATTCCATCCCACCCCACCCTAGTTTTTAACCAATTTTGATGAGTCTCCCTAGACTTTTAAGTGTATGCACATGCATACTACTAGCAGTGCTAGTGTTTGGTAGTGATAGAGAAATAAATTTGAATCCAATTTATATAGAATGGTGTGTACCTGCACTGCATATTAAGGGTTTCTACTTTCCTCATTTGAAAAAATGGAATGTAGTAATATGAGTGAGTGAAATGAGCAAGTATGCAGGGTCCTGGGGTACATCTAGATCACAATTTAATCATTCATATAAAATAATGCACAAAGCTCAGGAATTGTTTAAAAGTAGAATTAAACATTACTATTATAAAGTTGAAAATATATTATATGGGATAACCACATTTATATACAGGGATGGGAATAGCAGTTTAAAAAATACACTGAAGTCTAAATTTTGGAGGCCCATATTACTCTTTTTATTCTGATATTGGGGCCCAGTATAAAAATAATAATAATTGGGCACCAAATCCACTGAAGATTCCCATCCTTGTATATATAGACTATAGTATTTCCCACTGGGAATTTTTTTTAATTGAAGAGCATAATATATTAATAGTGCCAGGAAGGTGGGCATGAACACTGGAAATAATTATTTTATCCAGGACTTAACCAACTTGGCCATATGGAATAACCTGAATCATGCTGGAAGACTATATAATGGCACATATATAAGCAACTACAATATATATATACTTACTATAAATACATGAATTAATATGCCTACCATGCAATACAAAGACTATAATATGAAGAATAGCGATCACACATAGTGCAAAACTTTCCTAAGGTTTTTTTTTTAAATTGTACTTTTTATTGTTATTAGTATCATCTTTTGTTACTCAATTGTCATAATTTTAGAGAACTTTGGCATGCTCAGATTCTAGCCTTTATTTCATAACAATTGTACTCTGGATATTTTAAATAGTATTCCAATAGTATTGCAATTTAACTAGTGAAAGATCAGGTTGAGTGTGTAATTCTTTTTAGGCTACTTAGAATGCAGCCTGGCTCAGATGAACTGCTTGAAAAAGACAAGTTCAGGTACAGAGAAATAAGGAATAAACATACTGGCTTGGCAAAGTGGTCACCACAAAAAAATTAATTAGTATTGGAACCAGTGTATAGCTTTAAATTTTAGTTTTTTTAAGGGATAAAATAGCTATAAATGAGTATCCTTTTAAATGTGTATGCAAGTATGAGCCCAAAAGAGCCAATGTTGGTAGAGTTGATTTTAGAGTAGAATTTTATGGATGTTGTTTTATAAACAATACATATATTGTCCATTTGGAAGGGCATACAATAGAAAGACATCTAATTTTTGTTTCTTTGACTTGATATGAGCTTTGAGTGCAGTTTCGCTCATGTTTTAAATATCTTTAAATTTTAGATGCATACTAAGGATGCAATTCTAAATATAGATTTATCTATACAAGTCACAAGTGGTATCCATTACCATTATATTTACCATCACAAGGAGAAACCTTGGTTTATTCATAGAAAATATACATGCCAAAACGTTAAGCACTTTTAGCTGTATATAATTTGCAAATAAAAAGTCCTTAAATAGTTTTAGAAAAATTTTAATATATATTCTTTAAATAATACATAATTTTTTTTAGTAAAACATGAAAAACCAACACATAAAACTCACAAAGACTTTAAAATACACGGAAAATGTAAAGATATTACCTTATTAAAAGAATAAAAGTTCGCTGTTTATTCGTTATTACCTCTGTTCTGAAATATAACGTCACACTTTTTATTGTCTATTTGAACCCTTGTCCTTAGCTATATAGTCACATATGCATATATAATATGCAACATAAAATATGAGGAAATTGTGACGTTATGCATTTTGACTAATACTCCCTCCCCGCAACGTCACATTTTAGCAACCCGGCACTCTAGCGTGACGTCATTTCAGAACAGCTTCAATTATATTCATTATAATTAACACCGCGTCCACACTATGCGTTATATCGGGGCTGTATCTCTGTGCAATTTTGTTAAAATAGTTTCGTGGATATTTTAGTTGTGGAACATTAGTTTTGTCAACCTACTCCAGGATCACAAAAAAAACCCACAAAAATGGCATAGGGTAAAATTTGTGAACATTGGTGAACACTAAAATACACATGACCTTCCAGTTTCACAAAAAAAAACGAAAACGCATATATAGTGTGGACGCTGTGTTATATATAATATTTGCTCCAACCATAAATATATATAGTATATAGAGACAATTTTAAAATTAAATTAAACAATTAGTATTATCATTTATAACATATTGTTTATTGAAAAAATCAAACGGCTTGTTTTTCCTACATTAATTTAATTAATACCTAAATTAGAAATAAAAATACAATTTATATTTAAAACCTATTGTATAAGCTGTACGAAATAACCATGTGGTTTATATATAGATATATGTACAAGTATTTATACATATTGGTGGAATAGATTTAAATGTCGTATGTGAATTTAAATGTCTATGTAATTAATAAACAACTGGATAAACCGGGTTATTTGGGTATAACCTCATATATGGTTTATTGCAATAATCAAATGGATTGTTTTTACCTAAATTAATTTAATTGACACCCAAATTAGGCGCCCTATGGTAAATATTTATATAAAAAAAATAGAAATTAAATTTTATAATATATATTTATTCAAACAGAATAAATATATTATACAAACAGATTATACATTTTTATGTTTTAATACAACATTTTTGGATTATTATATGTTTTATTTTATTTTATATTATAATAACTCTTTTAAATAAATTATCGACTTAATTTAATTATATATGAATAAAATTTTTAGAAATATATACTATGTCTTTTTCATTCCAATATAGTATATGCTTATAAACTATTCCCAAGTGTAGGGGGCCGTCGGGATGGTCGTAGGACGTACGTTTCCCTAAAAATTTCAAAAAGGTCCACAAATTGTCAAATTTTTATTTATTTAATTCAATAAAGCCATTTCATTGTTGTTTTGGCACCTGATATCACGAGTTTACGAAGGGGAGGGGGCGGGGTAAACGATAATTTAAAATTTCATCTTTTTACCAATTTATTGACAAATAGGTCCACCCCCGCCCCACATTTAAAAAACCTGGACATATGCCCTTGAAAAAAATATATACTCGGTTATATTTTCTGACGATTGGATCGAGACATCCATATATCGCTTAAATGGTCTTGGTGGAGATAGCCAGCAGTAACCGCTGCAGTTTCATATTCTAATAGAAATCTGTTTTCAAGATAATGTTGTTATAGTGGTCTGTATTGATCAGTTCCGTATACTATAAACCATATAGGCTCAAGTGATCGCCTGCACAGGCGAAGCAGCCGCCTCACTTGCAGATCGTAACTAATCACGTCCATTATCATCGGCAATTGTTACAAAACATTATTGGTTAATTTAATCTAATATTATATATATATATAGTTAGGTATGTTCCAAAAGTGCCCCTGCACAAAGAGAACTCATGCAATATGAACAATCTGTGGTGTTGATAATTCATGTAATATTTAAGTTAAGATATTCAAAATTATATGATAGCTAACATAAATTTTTTGATTTATTATTTACAATTTTCTTTAATTTACTTTCTATATGTACTGAAAAATTAGAGACTTAAATAGCAACGAGTAGACTATTGCATATCGAATTTTAGCAGCCGATTGCTTACCGATTGCGATACTTTAAGTATTGTTGTAATGAGATGTATGGTGAGAAAATTACGAAATTACGATACTCTTTATTCCGCTAAATGGATAAAGTCTGATGAATGGTTGGTCACAGTCAGTTAAATGTAAACACAACAAGTCGACTTCTACTTCTATTCAAGCCAAAGTTGGTATGCCACAATTATGGAGGCCCAGCTCATTGCAAAATTATTTACATATATATGTTACAAATGAAATAAATAATTTAAATCTAAATTTTAATTTTAATTTTTATAAAAACAAAGTTAAACTTTTATATAAAAGTTCTATACAAATTAATTAACAAATATTATACGTACTTACCTACTTACCCTTTTATATATTATATATTTCACCTGTTTATATTTTATAACACACGCATATATGTTCACTATTGCCTATATTTTATAACTACTGTGACAACTTAAGTATACACCAGCCAGTCATGAGTGCCGACTGGGGCAAGTTGACACAATTAACGCCACCTTAATAAATTATATTTTATTTATGATTAGATATATAACAACCAAAAGATTATTCCATATTTTTTATTATAGTTTTTCATTAGAAAAACAGTATATAGCAGACAATTTATTTACACAAGAAGAAAAAAAGTAGTAAATTTGCCAACTAACCCGGTCAGAAGCAGATAAATAACTTTCCTGCAATAATCTATAATCCTTGAACCATTATTGTATAATCCAATGAATCATTAATTGTCCGATAATAAATTCTTGACTGGGTTATTATCAATAAAAGGCATGCTCATTATTTACTTTGGTTATCCAACTAGTGGATTTCTGAAAATAAATCAAATAACCTATAGTGATTGCATAATATAAAACTCCCTTTCTATATTTCTTTTGTTTCTCCTAGTTTAGAATTTATTTTCATTTTGTTCTAACTTTTCATATTTTCCAATATTAAGTTTTTGAACACAGAATAACTGTTTTCAATCACAATTAGAAATAAAATTTATCTATAGTAGCTAATATTACAATAGAACAATATGATTGTGAGAATCCTATATTATTTAGTATATTTATAAATGTACATAATAATATGTATACTAATTTAAACTGTGATTTATTATTGTTTTATACATTTACTAAACTAATATAATATACATTATTTACATTTTTATAATAACAGAAGTTTATAAAATTCAAATTTTATAGTATAAAGTTATAACGAACAATGAAATCAAATTCGGAGCTCTCAAAAGCACGTAAAGTAAATATGGTGGTATATGCAAAAAGACATAGTTAAACCAGATAGAGTTATGTGTACATACATATATTATATTAATTTTAATATTAACAATTGGAAGTTTTAAATTTAATTTTTGGTTGAGCTTCTTGAACTTGAACTTTATGCTAAAGATATCTAAAAGTTATCTAAAATAGTCTTTATATCTTTCAATGGTTATAGCTGTAAAACTTGATGATAAAGCCAAATGCAAAGAAAAAAAAACAATTGCCGATCTAACAAAACCTGGTGCTGATCTTCTACCTGCACAGAATAAAATCTGATGCCAATTCCTGAAAAATTCTGATTCCGATGCCAAAATTTTGTCAGATAAAAAAATTTAAATAAAAGAACTAGTTATTAATAAGTATAAACAAAAGGCAAATTTAAGGAATAAAATTTGCCTATATTTCAATATAAAATCAATATAAATATGCGTACAACTGAATATATACGTTGAAAAATGTGGACAATTACCTTTCTTTACGGGTATACACATCTCAATTTTTAACTCTCTCCAGCGGGTATGTTAAATGAAATTTAGCCAAGTTTATACAATGCATTATAAAATACAATTCAACGTAGTAACATTCTGTGTTAATATATCATAAGTTGCATTGTAATTTTTATTACCATAAACATTTCTATATAAAAATGTAATACGCTACATCCGTTAAAATACAACAATCAGAATAATGTGCAAAAAATAAAAATACGTTAGGCGAATTAATATGCAATACATATGATATGGGTATACACCCATTTTACACGTCCAATAGAGCCCCTTTTGGGGGGGGGGGGGGGGGGGGGGGGGGGGGGGGGGGGGGGGGG
>JAUZNC010009839.1:0-27191 GCA_034780395.1 Vannuccia rotundouncinata | reverse complement strand
CAACTTATTCATTTAATAACACACCAAAAGAGATGAAATATATAAAGATAAAGTTAAAATATTTACATTTACATTTACATTTAGTTTTAGTTTTAGTTTTATACTTTACTTTTAATAGATCGCTTTTTTATTTATATATTTTTTCTATGAAAATTATTTAACTTTGAAAAACATCAAAAATCTTAAAATTAAATTCTCATGAGTAGTACGTTTAATAATAAATTATTATAAAACATTACATTCCGGAGTATTTGAAATATACATTAATTGTAAAGAGGTGCGTTATAAGCAAAAACATTGGTACACTTACTGGTACATGATGAAACTCGTATAACACCATTCTTAAATGCAGATTGGAGTCGTTTTGTCATGGGTGCCATATTTTTGTTGCATCCATTGATAGAGAGAATAAGATTGGGTCGTCTCATGTTCATGTGGTCAATGAGAAAAGTCCAAATCTTTTCAAATTCTCGGTCCATTACATCAAGACGTAAATACTAAAGAAGTACAGGTTACATTAGGATGTAAATACTAAATGTTACATAAGGATGTACCTAAGCGTAATAGATATTCTTTGGGCGCCATACATTGGGGAACAAATATAGTATTTCGATTATTGTTTATAGGGTTTATGGAAATTTAAATATTTATAATTTGTAATCAGAAAATTATTTAAATTCTATTATTTGTAAATATAAAAAATAAAATGACGTAAATTTTACTACGATATTAATATATATATATATTGAATTACGTCAAAGTTACTTTTTTGACAAAATACCAGATTTAGTGTGCTCAGATAATCAAAAATCTATAAATTGTAATTTTCATATAAAGAGGAATGACACTTAAAGTGACTAATATCCATATTTTTAATGTCTCTTAAATTTTCTGTATAATAATTTAAAATACATATTAGGATTTTTCTATGAAATTTATTTATTTTAATATTAATATAATAGCTTTAGTTATACATTTAATTACACACTATATTCACTTTCAAAACTTTTTCGCTACATTCGAGAGCTATTCGAATTTCTTAACAATTATTTTATTATAATATATTTATCAGTAAGTGAGAACACTAATTTGTCATTTTTGAATTGTAGACTAACAAAACGCATTAAAAAATTTAAGGTCGCCGATGTTTAGAGCAGCCTTGAAGTTGTAAAAGTTTTCTCTAACTGCTGTAAATTGTATTTAATTCGCAATTGTTTTGCAAATGCGGTATCCCAAAAATATTCTACTTTTTAATACATAATAATAAAACACCAATGATAAACGATTTAATTATATATTCAATTAAAAAATAGCAATCCATTTATAATAGAATAAATAAGAAACTGTTATCAGAAAGGGTCGATCCATAAATTGACTATTTTGTTACAATGATAATAGAATTAAATAATGTCAAAAAACGTTTTTTGGAATCAGTTTCTGTTGGTTTTTATGGCATTTCTATTATAATTTCTGCGTTCATAATCAATGTTTTTTAATTAAAATTTAAAATAATACATATACTGTAAACGTCAATGCTGTATAGTTTAATTGACTTTCAACAAAAAAATACTTGATGTTTAATTTAACAAGGATGGCGACCATTCTTATTTTTTTCAGTAATTAGGTTTAAATGTGGTGATTCTCTTTTTTACAATAGTTTTTTATTTGTTCTATAGCATATTTATTGCTATTTATTAATAAAATAAATAATAAATCGTTGCTATTTGATGAGATTCTGATCGTTGCTCATTCTGTGACATTTCGCAATATCGAATTTTACATACATAAATGCTTCTGTCATGCAATTTATAAGTTGTTATTGTAAGTTATAGATATATTTCTGAATTATATCTGTTAATATATATTGTTTGTCTATACATGTATTTTCAGATAATATTTATCATTTTCTTATACATAAAATTATTGTCACAAAAGCGAATTTTCTTCACTATTGATGTTTTAATAATTTGAGACACCATGTACATTCTTGATTGCTTATTTAACTTGCATGAATTGTAAAACATAAATGTGAATATTTTTTCGAAAGTACACAATTCCCCGCAGAGCGAGTTCTTGGCCCTTAGCTCTTCACCCTAAAATTTTGGTCAATATATTGAAGTGACAAGTTTACAAACTCACACATTCAAGAATAAATAAATACATTTATATAGATATTTAATATAGTGGCCATTGGCCAGATTCAGACAATGTTAGCATCGCTTTACAGAAATGATTAAATGATTAAATATCGAATGGTCAGAATTGGAGAACATGAAAGTTTATGAGAACTTTAAATAATGAGAACATGAAATGGTACAATGAATAACAATTATAGATTGAGCAGAATTCACTAAACAATTACATGATTGCATAAAAAAGACATCATAATCATCGAATTAAAAATGTTCCTGTAAACAAATTTAAACCAATAATCTCGAAAGAGATCAATATTGTTCGATTAAACTTATCGTAAAATACGCTGTCCTAAAAGTTCTTACAGAAGTCTTACTTTGGGTTTTTCGTCAGCTAGAGTGGATCCGTATCCATGAAGTTTCATTTGTCCGTAAGCATTGCTTGGAATGAGTCTTCCAATTTCATAATCCTCCCATTTTCTGAAAAATCATTTCGAATGTTAAGATATTTTACGTTATTGACTGGAAATATTTGAAACATTTATACCTTATAGTATATATATAAGCTAAATATAAACAGTATATATATATACGATAAATATGTATATTACAAAAATTTAGGAACCATTATATCATTGGAATACAATATGTATATGTATTGTAATAAAAAAAGTGTATATGTATGATTTTTAAACGAATATGCTGATTAATTTTAAAATGTTTTACGAGATGAAAGTTCATTTACAAAAAGTAAATAATTTTAAATGGCAGCAAGCTGTTACAAAATAGCCTAGTTTTGTGGTTTTGAAAAATATTTGCATGTCAAGGTCACCCCTAGCACTCCACTCCTCCCCCCCCCCCCCAACTCTACATCTCCATCCCCTCAATTACATAATCTGTACTACCTGGTGCCTTGTACTATTGCTCCAATAATTTTTTTATATACGATACGTAGCTATAGCTAGGTACCCTTTCTCTGCAGCATGTGAGCTTTCAAAGAAGATATTCCACAACAATTTCATCGCAATTTAAGAATATAAAAACCAATAACTCTATTATCTATATATGAATATTTTATTACTGTAATTTTAATTTTTCTCCGTTTATTATCTCTGGATACTCCGTTGTCTGTTTATAGTAATATAATGGGATTCTTAATCGAAAATATTATTAAACTTCTTGTACTTATTCTTAAATATCTATACCTCATCGATTATTAAATCGACTATAACTTCTAAAATCTATAAATACGGCAGCTGTAGCTATCGATAATATACATGAAATCTACAATCTACGCGACCATCTTCATAAAGTAATGGAAATAAGGTTATATCGGAAAATCTGTAATACAAAATTTCCCTGAATATGAAAAATAGTAAAAGTATATTTATATCAATAAGTAGTTTACTACTACGAAAGAAACATATTATATATCATACATTATGAAGTACCTCCTATACCTATTCACATTAACTTTATATACTTATATATATTATATACATTTATCAATAACTATGTTTACAATTTACAAATTTATTGACCAGCGTAATGTCATATAAGCTTCTATACGACAAACACTATTTAAATTTCAATAAGCTAAGTTATTTATTTTAAGTTAATGAATGAACGTTCATCCTTCATTGTTATAAAGAATTAAAAGAATTAAATTTCAAAAATGCAATCTGTATAAAGTCAGAATCCTGGTTTAAATCCAGATTGAAACTGTTTATGAAGAAGTCCTGAAATAACATACACCCTTTTATTAACCTTTTACTTATGGCTCGATCATATTATGCTGATTGATAAATTATTTGGGAAGATTATGTAATTGTTTATTTATTTGATACACTATTAGATACACTATTAATTAACTGATTATAATAAACAGATAAATAAATGATATTATTTAGCGAATATCTGCCCAATGTATAGGGGGAACTTTAGACACAGTCATTAACACGATAATTTGAGTTATAAATTTGTAAAGGTGTGTAAAGAAATAAGTGAGTGCTGAAATGTTTCTATATATAGTAACACTCATATTATGACAATTTCATAAAACTCATCCTCTTAAACATAAAATTCTTCTAAGTCTCCATATATATATATTAATCTAATTATATATTTCATTCATAATGAATAAATTATGAAATTGTATACATGAGACAAATAAAAAAAGATGAAATTAATGGCTCATATGCACCAAATATAATATATATACAAAATATTTTTACTAATAACTATTCGATAAATCAATAAAGTATTTAATGTTTTCACCTGCTGTGGTTATGGTCCAATTGACAAACTCGACATTGAATATTCTTAGTGATGTATGATTCAATTTTGCGTCGTTCATTGCAACTTTTCCTTTGGCTATTAGTTTGAGCCATGAGATTGATTTAGTCAAATAAATCTATTTGAGTCATGAATTTATCTTCAATAAACACTGTCCACAACTATATATTACACATTCTAGAATCTTCTATTAGCTGGCATGATTTATTTATATAGATTATACATCATGACAGCGATGTATGTTATATGGGCAATTTTACCTCTCATTGTACAAACTGGGATTCAAAGACTTTACAATATTTGTACGGCTGTTTAATAATTTTAGGTTATAAATATTATAAGGGATAAAAAGTCCTCGTACCATTAGAGTTTTCACAGTGTTTGCTTACTGCTATTGCTTATATGCATTTCGTTGCATTTTCCATCTTATACCGACCACGAAGGCTAGCTAGACTACATATGCACTCCGGAGTGCATTAAAGCCATTTACCAATAATACTGATTTCATAACAACTGGTCTTATCATTTCTTAAATACCTTTCAAAAAATTAAATAGGTATAATGTGATAAATAAATCAATTTGGTCTACATTTAATTAAGTTTATTTTTTGTGACGAATTGCGGTTTTTTATTAAATAATTCAATTCGTCCGACAGATTGCGTTTCTGATACAATTATCAAGTTAATCCTACGAATCGCGTTCTTCAATAAATGTGTGCGGGTAAATGTTTGAAGTATGCAATCCATCTGGCTGTGCCGACAAATTGCGTTCTTTGATCGGGGGGCAAATGTATCTTTGTGCCTCCAAAAAAATGTTAGTGGATTTATTCACATTACTAATATATTACATTAATATGTAGTTATTAAATAACGTATGATGTTGATTTTTCAAAATTATCTTTACAATTGCAGTTTTTTCTGGATATTAAACCAAAAGGTGTGAAATCAGTGACGAAACTGCAAACGCGTTCTATGCAGTGTGATGTTAGTGAAATTCACAAGGTAATGAAACTCTACTGGACGATTCCCATTACAACGTCCAAGAACAGCAGAACATACGTTTTCTGTGTTGAAACGAGTAAAAACGTACCTAGTAAGATCTACGATATTACATAATCGATTGAATCAATGCAAGATTATGCACTTATTTAAAGACAGGATTGATTCGCTAGCTTGATCTTGTTGAAATTGCTTCCGACTTTGTGTCTATAAATTTTTTTTCCTGACATCACATTTTTGGAAAATTTAATGAAACAATTCAATTTGTTACATAATTTAATAACTGTACAATCTAATGTTAAAATAATTGTAAAAAGAGAGAAATTATAGTTTTGTTTCAAATGTAAAAAATTGTTGTTTAAAAATTGTATGATATATAAACGCCTATAAAAACGCCTATGATATGTATAAATATACATGCTAATATTAGCTTAATTTATTTTACTTATTTTGGCGAAATGTTACATGTTAATAATAAGTATAATAGTGATATATATATGTACAAAAGAATTTATAGAAATCTCTATATAATTTATATATTAACAATGATTTCATTTTTACAAATTTATCTATATATATATATTCGAAAAAAAAATTATTTAAGGTTACATTTTAAATATTATTCTTACAAGTCTATATTGATATTTTTCTTAAAATAATAAAATACTCAAAACGTAAACCTATTATCTTCATAAATTCATAATTAAATACAATTTCATTATGTATGTATTATATATTGTTATCCTGAAATATATTTTATAATTATTTTTCTACTTATTTGTATGATATCATATGATAAAAAGTTTACATTAAATTGAAAAGAAAACTATTTAAGGTGGATATCTACCCCAAACAAAAAGAAAAAATTAATTAAAATAAGTGCGGAAAAATTGTATTAGTAAATGTGGTACCCCCTTCCCCTGCTCCGGTTAAATGCTATTTAATTTTTTTTCACACATTTGTATGTTAAATTTCTGGGCACTTTTACATCTTACATTTCTGCGCACCTTTACGTATTAAATTCTTATCCAATATGAGTCTAGTTAATTGAAAGTTAAAATTAATTACATGGATTAACTCGGGTGGATTATCCCGGTAATTAAAAACTTTTGGCGATAAATTCAAATTTGTTTAGTACGGTTGGACCATTGCTATCGTAATAATATTTATCTAGATCGGCAAACTTAATTGAATTATGTAGTCTCAATTATATCGATCTCATACGTCTGATATCCAGCGCCTTTTATATTTTTCAGGAATGATAATATAGTATTGGGATTCTCAGCTCATGATTGGGACATGCATATATCCATGTATGTATATTCTTCTCAGATGATGCCCAGCAGTAGAATGATTTGTTTGATAATCCGGCAGCTTTAGCTTTGAACCTGAGGGATTTAGTAGCCATGGAAATAAAGATACTTGCACCTTTCTCAATTTCCTTTGGAGATGAACATTTTCTATTCATCCTTGAATAACTGAAATAGCTACTGACTGGGATAAAACTACAATTCTCACTTGCTCCATACTGATTAAAGTTGAGTCGATAAAAATGCTGAAATTTGTATGTAAAAATATAATTTACTGTTTAAGGATGATTTTTATTTATAGACCTATCGAAGAGACGTACATTACTTACAGCGAGTAGATGTACGGCCTTATTATCACAGCGATGAAGTTTCTTTACTTCACTTAAACGAAGCTAAAATATATAATTTACTGTATAACGACGATTCATATTTATAAACTTGTACGAGAGTTGTGAAATACTGAGAGTTTTAATTCCACGGAGGAAAGAGGACAATCGTTTAGTAATAGTTTTATCAGAATACTTAGATGACCCATATGGATAAAACATGAAATTTTATGCTCAATCAATTCTCATCTTCATTAAAGGCTTATCTATTGAAAGTAATTACTTTAATGCGTAGGAGGTTTTTATAAGAATACTCAGATGACTCATATGGATGAAGCATGAAATGAATAAGTTAAATATAAATATTTAGGGAATTTTTGGGATATATTACGTGTCTGAGTGGGATGTGAGTGGAGTAGAGGTAGTGTGGGAGGGGTTGTAATGCTTTGTAGTATGGTGAAATACCTCGCACAGTTATACTTCGTAAATTATTATATATTATCCTTAAAAAAAATAATCTCTGGAAAATATCACATGGATGGAGCGTGGGTGGAGTAGGGAATCCGTGGGAAGAGTTGCAACTAATATTTAACATTGTACAATAATTGTACAAAAACGTACACACTATGACTTTTTTCGTGAGTTTTTTTAATAAAACTTGACTTTCATTCGTTTTTAGTGTCCACATTATTTTTGCCTTTTTTCATTCGTTTTCCGTGATCCTGGAGTTATAAGAACAAAACTTCAGTTCTAGCACTAGTACTAAAAAACGTTTCATAAAAAGTTTCATAAAAATGAAAGAAAAAAGCCACGAAGAAACGCATAGTGTGGAGTGTGTTATATAGGCTATAAATATTATTTACAAACTATTCATTCATTCATTCATTGACTTATATATATTACTTATCTAGACCGGCTAAATAATAAAAAAACGAGCGCATTTAAATGATATAAGGTTATTTGAGGATATTCAATCAATATTATATATTTTATTAGGCTTTTGATTATTCATACCGTAATTAACTTCTTTTCAAATCCATTAATAACTCCCATTAATTTTGTATTCATCATCGATATTGATATATTCCTCCGCAAACGTTTATTACTATTGAATGTTGTCAGTTTGCCTGTCTAGATAAATAATATATAAATCATATTGTTCATTAAACACAAATATATCGAATCATATAACTCATTGATTATATGCCAAATAATGAGATTTATGATTAATTTTAAACTACATAAAAATGAAAATAGATAAATATATATACTAGTTTTTAGTGATGGTTTTAGAAGTTGTATAGAAAATTCAACACCACCTTAATATTTAATGAATATTTTAAACTAAGTAAATAAATTTTTGGAATTGATTACAAACAGCAGCCAATTTTAAATATTGAAGCAGAAGTACATCGTCGTTGCATGTTAGGATTATTTGATAACTAAATCGGTATATAATAATATATATATATGTTCGTAATTATATAATTTTTTAATTTGTGGTTTATATTAATAGTCTGGATCCCACAGGATTTTAATCAAAATGTTTGATGCAAGACTGAGGTTTGATACTTTTATCAAGTGATCAAAACAGTTGCAAAAATTGTACATTATTTTTTTCTTGAGCCTTTTAGTGTTTTTCCATATTAAAGAATAGTAGAAATTTTTATGCTTTTCACCCAATTTTCTTTAAAAAAATTCATATTTTTAAGAAAATAAAAATGTTATTCACACTCTTCAATAATTGATGCATATTACTTTATTCAACAATCATTTTCAACATATTTCAAGCAAATTTATATAATTAAGTCAAAATAATTATTTTCTGGAAACTTTTCATATTGATTCTCAAGCTAAAATATGCCTAAAATAGGCTTCAAAAAATTTGTTTGACTTATCCATATAATTTTACTGATAATGTCAAAACACTGTTATGCATCATTTTATTCCAAAATTTTAATAGCATCATTATTTTCTTTAAAATATGCATTTTTATGAAACTTGAATGAAAACCAAAAAAATTTATCCTATTTTTCAATATGGAAAAACATAAGATGCTCTTAAAAAATAATGTAAAATTGTTAGCTCAATTATTAAATCAATTAGCTCAAAACTGGATAGTTACAAGAAAATAAATTCTTTGTCAGGTAAATAAAGTTTAACTTCAATATTAAAGGTATAGTAATACCTGCTTGAACCTACATTATTATGTAAAAGCTAACCTCTGTTTGTCTACCGTAATTACTTTATTTTGATTTAATAGTCATTTTCATTGTTTTTAAATTTTTGGATATTACTTCACATATTTATTTCTATCATATAGCTACTTAGCTGTCAGAAAAACAGCTGCTTCAGATATTTATATTGACAAAAGTTTGACCAATATGGGTAACAAAGCTTTTTGCAAATACCAGAAGGCAATGTTTGAAAAATGCAAAAAGAAGAGTAGAAAGCAGCAAAATTTAAGGTTAAAGAAAAACAAATGAAGCAAATGAAGCAAATGACAATGAATGACAAAGGGAGAAAAACTGTGTTATAAATATGTTATAAAAACAATCATACAATTTTATTCTTTGAATGTTTTAGAGTTGAAAGAAATGCAATGGAAAAGAGGCAAACCAAATTTTACTACATTCACAAACTATACCTTCCATTATGATGGAATTTTGATTTATGAACTTATGTTTTTTGTTTTTCTTTATTTTTAATATGGACTTCAAGTTCTGTAGGGCTTCTCCATTTTAAAATGTAATGTTACCTTTTGCATTATTTAGCATTATTTTAGCATTTACAGTGGCTTTTATATTTCTACAACATGTTAGGTAGCTAGATTTATTTGGATAGCTATCAATATGGATTTTATACAATGTAAAAAACTTGGATATGTTAAGTACATAATATATATGTATAAGAGTAGGTATATATAAATGTAATAAATGAATATTGTAATTCACTATAGGCAAGACCTTTTATTATAGAATTCATAATTTTGAATAATTTTTTTTAATTCTTTACTAAGTCAGTTGATTTGATTGACTCATAACAAGCTCTGCCAATGTTATACTACCTATCAATATAACACACTAATAACTTTTCACTGCAATTTTGGACAATTATTTATCCATCACAATAATTTCAAGATATATATATATATATATATTTGAGAGAGAATTATTTCTGTAAGGCATTACAAGAGTTACAATCAAACCAACTCTTTCAGGTCACTAAACAATTGACTGGCACACCTGCCAGCCAAGGACAAGGTAATTATTTTAGGTCTGAGCCAGTGTTCAAACCCACTACCTTCAGATCAGCAGTCCAACACAGTAACACCTGGGTTTTTCCCACAGATAAATCAGATATGACTTATATTTTAGCTAAACATATATATTTTTTATTAGCCAATTGATTTAAACCAATTTATTCTAATATATAAAATGTTAGATGAGTACTTAGGTATCATTTTGTTTTACATATACACATCATAAATACATAAAAATAGAAATTCATTTACCTTGAAGCAACATTCTTATACACACCCATAATAATTATCTTGTTTAATATTTTAATTAATTTATGGGAGAAAATTAATGACAGTTCTATAATATTTTTGATGTAGACTTGTTAGTCAACAAAAACATTATTCTGTTGGGTTTATCTATTCTTTTAAAAGCTTTCTCTTATTTAGCTGAAGAATTTGACACTGACGTCAATTTAACTTGTTTTACTACTGTGCAAAAACTTCAATCTAATGTTTGCCTACCAAAATTCTTTGTTCATCTACCTTCACATTGAAAAGTTACATTATATTTTACCTTTCATCTGTTCATTTATATTTCACTCCTTTTTATTATTATATTTTGTTAATGATACAATAGTCAAAATAAATTCTGATTATATGTGTAAATGTTTACCTTTATTTTTAAATTTCCAAAAAAGTCTTATTTTATTTGTTGCATAGTCAACAAATGTCAACAGTAATATGTGGGTACTTATATATATATAGTGAAATTTGTTCCAATTTTCTATTGACATTTTCTTAAAAACTAAAAGCTTATATTTAGAACTATAAATTTCAGATAACATTAAAAACATTCTAATTATCCACTCTAAAAAAATTGAAAATAGTAAAGTTTACAGAAAGTTGAGTTCAAAATTTCCTTTATTTTGTACTTTTGTCACTAATATTGTAACTAATATCTACAGGGGTTAAACAGTTATAATATTAACAGAAAACATAATCCTATCTCCAACAAATATATTTCTTTATTTGTTTACCTAATATTTTATTAATCACAAAATGTGCTGTACTATATCTTTACATATTAATTATTTTAATTTATATATTTTACTTTAAAATTACTATATTATATATGACTTTAAACCCATTTTCAAAACTTATTCTAAAATAAATTCCAATTTTACAATTAGTGTATTTATAATTTTTTCATATAAATTTTAACAATATTTAAAAATTTAGATTTATGTTTTTTAGTCAGTCTCTGATAATCTTTTATTTTTGATTATTTTTGATATTTTTTAGAAATACGTTATTAAGAAGTTATGGAAGAATTGGAATTCTCTGATGAGATGTGTAATGGATTTTATGGAAACTCAGCGTCCCCTAAAGATGCCTCTTATCATCCATATCAAGTAATTAATACGAGCATACTTAAACTTGATCTTGATAAAGCAATTAGTTGTTGCATGCAAATAATTTAAATATACATTTTTATTAGTTCAATATTATATTGAACAATTTTTTCAGACATGATTTTGTCTTTTATTTATTTGACATTTCTGGTATTACAAATTTCGTATGTAGATATTAAATATGAGGTCCATTAGGGAATAGCAATTTAAAGGGCTATGTTATATAATAATCACAGAAAAAAATCTTACTCTGAGCACTGCATTTATATTCTTATTAGATTCTTTTAAAAAGAAAACATTGATACAAATTATGTTATCCAGTCAATGTGTATAACACTCCTTTGTTTGATTTTAAAGATTTATTTCTGCGTTCAGACAAATACGCATCTTCGATTGCCATGCTATACACCTTCTTTAGCATGAAATTGATTAGTCTTTAAAAATAGAAAAATGCATTTATAAGAAAGACTGCTTATAATTGAAATGTTGCTAATTAATGTTCATCCTTCTCATACTGTCTAGGTCACTCCACCCCAGTCAGTTGTCTTTCCGAAGCCCAATAGACCACGCTACAATAAACACTATTCAGATATCTACAACTTTGAAGCAGAAGGTGGCTATCCCATGAAAGGAGCTGATAAAAACCTCTTATCACACGAATACAACCTCCTTTCGATGCAGTCGATTTCCTCTCCGGTTTCCCCGATGAATTCTGACTTCCAGTACCCCAGTTCTTCCTGTCTTCCAACCCACTGCGTATCTTCCTCCACCTATGAGAGTCAGAGGTCTTCCGACAGTGGTTGCAAGGTAGTGGGCAACCTGACAAAGCAGAGCCCCAGTTCCTCGACGATGATGATGGGCAAGGAGTCGCCAAGCAGTTCCTCTTCTAAGACCCAAAGCTGGGCGGGTCCGGGTCGTCGAACACGACGGAAGGAGGTGAAGACGTGCGGAGTGTGCGGTGACAAAGCACTCAGCTTCAACTTTGATGCGGTGTCATGTGAGAGTTGTAAAGCCTTCTTTCGGAGAAATGCTTCTAAAGGAGTGGTGAGTTCTCTTCTGAATGTAATAGAAATGGTCTTAATAAAGTAATTATTATCTTCTCAATTGTGTTTATGATCAGAAAATTGTTTCAATAATATTTGAATCCGTAACTTAGTTGGTAGTGTGTATACGTAATTATTTCATGTGTTAACATTCTTATAATACAGGCTACTTTGATAAACAAATTAGATGGATCAATTTTAGAGTTAATTAAAAATAATCTAGACATTTCAAGGAATTTAACATAAGTGAATGAGTTTTTGCTCATTTAGATTTGTTTTGCATTTGTTTACAATTTATTACAACTAAAAATAAACCGGTAGTCCAGGATTCCTGAGAGATTTGATACTTTTATCAAGTAATATGATCCATGGAATGATCAAAATTGGAAGTCTTAAGTTGCATAAATTGTACATTTTTTATGAGCATTTTAGTGTTTTTTCATAATAAAAATTAGGAGAAATTTTAATGGTTTTCACCCTATTTTCATGAAAATGCGCATTTTAAAACCAAATAAAGATGTTTTTCACACTTTGGAATAAATTGATGCATATCATTTTTCATCTAATTGTTTTCAACATATTTCAAGCAAAATTATATGGATAAGTCAAACTAATTATTTTCGAGAAACATTTGAATATTGGTTCTCAAGCTAAAATATGGCTAAAATAGTCTTTTGTATTAATAGTAATGGGTTTCTGGAAACTGATTAGCATGAATTTTCAATTTAATTTTATTTATAATATGTAGAAAACATTTAGATGAACAAAATGATATGCACCAATTTAATGAAATGTGTGATAACATCATTATTTTATTTAAAATGTGGATTTTCATGAAAATTGAGTGAAAACCATAGAATGCTCATAAAAAATAATGTACAATTTCTGCAACTAAAGACTTACATATTTGATCATCTCGCCCATGGATCATACTACTTGATAAAAATATCAAACATTTTGATTACGACCCTCTGGGATCCCGGACTACTGTTTAGTTGTGCATTCTTCCAAGTATGGAGTAAAATACGGTGTTCTAATCAAGTTACAAACAATTTTTTAAATTCTTATTCTTTTTAATTCTACGGTTTAATTAACTTCTCATGTTGGCTGTCAAACTGTTTGTTATGTCATCATTTCACAGAATAAGTTATCATTATGTAATCCAAGGTTAGGTGGACCTCGATAAGGCGTATGTAATATTACCATCATAATTGTCTGAAATATGAAAATCAAGTCTAAATTTCAACCTTCGGCTTCCTGCATTACATTTTTATGGCTTTAGCACTGCGGAGTAAATTATAGGAATCATATTATTAACTAGATCTTGTGTTGTTCAATGTACAAGTATAATATTTACAGTTGTCACACCCGTAAGTAAAAGGTTAAAAATATTTAAATTTTATTCCATTATATAAGAAATTTTATAGGTTTCTGGATGTAAAAATTGATCCCTATTCATTTTTTAAATACAGAATTATTTTACTAAAATTTGTATGGATTGAAACAGTTAAGTCATTTGTATTTTTTGTTTATTAAATTTTATTTCTACAACTAATATTTATTATTGAAAAAACCAGATCATCCTCTGAATATCAATATATTATTTAAATAACATGTTCTCCAAACATCCCCCTTTCGACATGTATAACAATTTAAATATCATTATTCTTACTGGTCAGTTGCTATTTTTTTCAATTATATCTATATAATACAAAATAAACTACAATCGCATACATCGTGTTGGTATTATTTGTTACATATATAATTTACAAGGTATATGTTATATACAAGCTGCATACGCACAGACCATAATATACATTTGAAAGTGTGTACAGCATTCCCGATCTCCCTTCGTGTTCCGTTGCTCAGCTATATTCCTACCGCCAATTTATGTCTACGAACAACAAGACACACACACACACGTTTTCTTCTTCTAGATATGTATCTGCTGTCTATATACAGTTGACATAATTGCCTCACCGTCACTGGTCCGTCAGAGGCTGCGTACCACCATAAGTAAAGTCTCGCAGGGGAGGTCGAGAGAACTAGTCAGATCCAAGTGTGGCTTTCTTGCTTGTCTCGCAGTTTTTCAACAACTAATGTTCCAACTGCCTGCCTCCACTGTGAATAAAAATGTTCTCCTACACCGGCGCGCCTCTCTGCTATCGATTAACGGAGATCTCCGTTAGTGACGTAGTCTGCTGTTATTTTCAGTAGTGACGTTTGTATTATGCCTTTAACCATCGCCATTATAACAAACAAAACATCTCCGGTGTGTAATAAATATATTAATTCTAGACACGAAGGACTTGCTTTATTTCGTGTAATAATTATATTCGGAATATCTTAAATTTAATATATATATATATTTTTTATTTTCACTATATTCTAATATATTTGTTTAATTGTTGTTTTTTCAGATTATTTTTTGTTGATTAATAATCCCCAATCTAAATTTGCCCCACTTGAGGGATCTTCGTTTTTTGATTGCCTTTTGTTTTTTGAGAGATCAGGTGCAAATATAATTTTAATTGTCTCTTGCTATTTTCTCTAATAACACCGAAAACACTTTCTACCTAATTAACGAAACATTTCTTTTTAATGAGGCGATTATGAAATATATTTTTTATTAGCTGAAAAAAGGTGGAAATCTATTTCTTTAATATCAAATTTGTCGTCAAAATTTTCTCTGCAAAAAGATGTAAACGTTTATTTTATTTTTTGGGTGAATTTATTTTTTAAAATTGCCCTTTTTCTACTCACAGAAAGCGTTCAAGTGCCCCTATGAGGACCGGTGCTTTATAACGACTGTAAGTCGACGGTTCTGTAAGCGTTGTCGACTACGAACCTGCTTCGAAATCGGTATGAAGAAGGAGTATATCCTCACAGTGGACGAACGCGCCAAGAAACGACAGCAAATTGACCAGAACAAGTAGGAATTTCCCCAGTTTTAATTTATTTGTGATCAACAATTTTCTCTACGTAAAATTTAATATAACAGTAGTTTTAAATAGTGTATTGTTTTTACCTGGCATCGTCTAGAATATCCAAAGAGAGGTTTGCTTTTGCTCTATTGAACAATTAAATCATTATTTGGTTTATCGATGATACTATCACGCTTTTTTCTTGACTCAAAGCCGATCGTCCACCTCATTCAACTCAAGCTCTCTCTCTCTCTCTCTCTCTCTCTCTCTCTCTCTCTCACTCTCTCTCTCTGAATCTTCTAGTGTGACATTTTGATCCACCTCTCTCTCTCTCTAGGTTGATCCGAAAGTTGGAGGAGCGCGGTTGGGTGTCCAAAGATCTTTTTCCCTCTGACATCGCTGAGAGACACCTTCTTACTGAAATGGAGATCGATACTATCGACCACCTCAAAAATGCTTATGAATCCAGCGTGCAGGTGAGCGAGCCAACATATATAGATCGATATCTCCTTCGTTTATTGCGCGGCGGTCTCACAGATCTCCAATAATATTATGACAATCGAATTAATCAAAATTTTCTGCTACAAATAAACCGTGAAAATGGGATAACAAAATTTTTCCTTTCCGATAGATAGATTCCTGAGACTTTTTTCAGTCTGTTGAATGAATGCAGTGTCGACAACTATCAAATAGTTAGATTATGTCATTTCTTTCATGTATTGTTCGTTGCCCCATCCGTAGCATAAAGACAATCAGTTTGTTAATTTTGGGATTTGTTCTTACTACGTTGTCAATGGTAACACTCTAACAGTTTCTATTATATATTATTGATTTCATTTGACCCTATTTTGCAATTTTTAATTTATTCGGGTTTTATTGTGACTCAAGAATTAAGTCTTTTCCTACTGTGTGTATTTTTAGTATCCCACTTCAATAGAACCATCATGATATTTCCTGTTCCCTCATTGTCTGATTTGCAGTTTGTGCACTGAATGAAGTAGTCTTCATGCACAGACCAGACAGCATTCAGGCTGCAAATATGATGCTTTTCAAGTTGTAGTTGCAAACTACTTCTAAAAATAAACTTGTCTCTAATTGTTTTTCTTTAATTACTGCAACTGTTATTAACGTCAATATCTCTTAAAGTGAATTTTAAATTTTTATTTTTCGTTAAGTAAATAAAACTGTCCATTAAATTTAAGCGTTTTAGGGTTTCGTTCATTTATCACGATTTAAAATGCATCCTGCACTAAGCAAGAAAAGTGAATTGTTTTCAATTTCATTATGAAAAGAATTTCTAATGGTTTTAATATTTTTTTGACCTTACATCAATTGTTTGACCATTACAACCATTCCTCTATTTTTAATTCTCAAAAATTGACTTATACTTTAGCTGCTATCATTGTAAACAGCCGACTAATCTGTTTCGCTCACCCATTCGATCATAGGTTCATATCGATCACAGAAAAGGAGACCGTCAAAAACCCTCGATGATGGACCTCATCAATCTTGCCGAAATTAGTGTTCGTCGAGTCATTGAAATGGCCAAAAAGATCCCCAACTTCACACATCTGTCTCAAGCAAATCAAATATCACTGTTGAAGGTAAACTTCCATTTGCTATGGTTTCCTATGTGTGGTGGTGCTTTAAGGGGCTTTTTGTGTGTTTTCATACACCAGACAATTTAAGTTTATAGTGTTAAGTGGTCTTATGCATCGAACCGTGAAGCCTGGTTGTTAAAATTCTCATAGTGGCTCGGCTATTATTTTGATTATATATTTTATGTAAACATTATTTTCTATGCAGACCAAATGATCTCAATGCATTCAATAATTATACCTTTACATTATAGGCACTTGAAAACATTTGAGCATATTTGCAATCAATAATAATGGCTACGTCAATCATTAAATTTGATTACAAAGAACATTATGAAACCCATTTTTTTCGCTTCACAAAAATATCGCTATGTGTAAAGGAACCACAAATGTTGCACTGTGACTACTTCAATTCATGAAATCAATTCATCAATTCTCAACGCATAGCAATTAACATATTTGTGATTTGTATTCAACATAAATCTAAATATTTGAAACAGATCGAGACAACAGCTAACCTCACTAAAATATAAATATATACGTCAGAAATTTCTAAGGGTTTATTCAATACTATCTAAAGTGTTCTATAATAAAGGTCTACTCCATAATGTAGATTGTCACTACTTTATTCGACATTATTTAATTGACAGTAACGATAAAATTTGCTTAAATAATGCATGTTTAATAATTATGTTTCCATCTTCCGCTTCTGAAACATGTTGCCAACCGTCTTAAAACTATCACTTCATCATACTATCTCCACAATTAGTGATAATTTTTGAACATAGTCAACAATGACTAAAACAAACTCACTTACCACATTTCTGTGTCAACTATTATTCAATAAATTGTTAAGATGTGAATAGCCGCCGATACATTCCACAATAGAATCTTTCATTGTGTACAAATACACTTTATATACTGCTGACAATAAGGTAATAAGGTCCCTCAGTGTATTCAATCAATATTGAATTAATAATTAAACTGCATAGCAGTTTATCAAATTGTTCACATTCGCGTCTTTATATAACGACGGAGAAACTATTTGCTTCAGATTTTCTGTTTCATAACTGATTGGTGTTTGTTTTTTTCACAATATAGAGATGTCTAGATAATCAATAATCGATTTCCATCCAACCAACTTTGTAGATGACACATTGATTAATTATTGTAATGTCATTATATTATTTAAAATTTGAAATCGTGTGACCCATTTCGTAAATTATATTAATACTAATAAACGATAGTAGGCAATATATTAAGTTATAACTCACGCCAAGTTAAATGATAAAAAATAGTATAATATATTATTTGAGATTCATTGACAACATTGACAATATTATTACATTTTATTTATAAAACATTATCAATCCTAATACGCCATTTATCCATTTTTAAATAACAAAATGTTCATATTTTCGCATAGCAATTGAATTATTAATGTAGTTTTATATGACGTTTTTCGTTTTAAAACAAAAGATTCAAAAACTATGTACACTAAACCTTATAATAACTAATGCGTATATTTTTTACTTTATATAATACATTTTAAGTTTAATTGCATAGCGTTTTTGAACAAATTCTACTATAGATTAAATAACTAGCATATATTATTAAAGCTAATATTGTATTTAGAATTTGAAATATAATAAAATTGAACAAATATATTATGATATCTCATTACCATTCATTACAACTCATTTAGCTGATTTACGCATTTGCTTAATTCTATAATATATTTAATAAATAGAATTTTAATGACGAATTAATCGTCATGTCTTAATCATATATATATTAGGACAAAACTAGGAGACAAACAAGCTTAATTTGTTGATAAGTTGTGTAAAACGAGTACAAGTTGACAGCTGTAGGTTTCAAACCTTAGTTTTTGAAATTATTTAATTTGCATTATTAGTTTTTTCAATTTTTTTGTTTTATGAAGCTTCGTTAAATTAATAATTACCTCTTATTTCAAAGTTTACTCAATTCCACTTTAATCTATGAACAGTTATGAGTTCAAAAGTTCAAATTTTCTATTTTTCCGTGTGCGTCTTTTTCCAGGGCGGGGCGATAGAACTGCTCATCCTTCGCGGTATCATCAGCTACAATCCCAACATCGATCAGATCCTCGAGTCCGGAGACAACGAGAACAAAGACTCTATGTCCATGAACGACCTTGTCTGCGGAGCTGGTGAAGAGGCCGCCGGGGGGTTCATGCAACTCGCCCACTCCCTGCTAGGTGACCTACGCTGTAACTCCACCGTGCTCCTACTTCTCCTAGTCATCTGCCTCTTCTCCGATCGCCCGTCCCTAACGACCGACGGTCGGAACCACGTCGACAGGGTGCAGTTGGAGTACGCCCTCTTGCTGGAGAAGCTCCTCATGACCATCATGCCCTGCCACGAGGCTAAACGTTTCTTCCCGCTGATCTTGGGCAAGTTGTCGGATCTGCGGGAATTGAACCAGGTGTTCAGTAAGCAGGCGATGGAGCTGGCCAACAATGATGACATGATCCCGCTCATGAATGAAATGCTCAGTGGAGATACCGCCAAGCCGGCCACCGACGTCCACAGTGACAAGTTGTCTTCTAAGATGGGCGACACGTATGCCCCACTTTCTCCGATCAGTCCAACCAATATGAATCATCCCAATGTTGACATTAAGAATGAACCTAGAGTTGAATTTAATTTTTAATCGTTTTTGACTCGAACCTGACCTTATTTTTGTCATAATGTCAGCCAGGTATCATTTATATTCGTGGACTGAGAGGCTTGTTGTAGGGATTTAAAGGGATGAAATTGAGGCATTTACAGCTCTCAGCTTCTGTGGAACTATTTTTTTAGTAGGATAATTATTGTGTGAAAGTTGATTCACCTAACTTTGGACCAGAACTAAACTCGTACCGAAATTCTTGCCCAAACCATATTAGCCTTTCATTTTCATAGAATATTACGGAAAATACTCGGATACTTAATGTATTCTGAATTAACATTGTTACCAGGCCATACGATCCATCTCTTATTATATTTTTAATCGTTTTATCTTCGTTATTTTTCTTTGTTATGCAACTATTACAAGTTAACACATCTATATTATCTAAGATTTAACCACATTTGTCAGAATCCTGTTTTTTTACTCAAGACTTGACTCAACACATTTGATGTGATTATGTTTAATTAAGATATCGATACTACCACTGTATTTTGCATTTAACTCTCAATGTATGGTATGTAATCGATTTTCTCTATTTGTTTACGAATTGAAACATATTTCTGAATATATTCTTACATTTCCTTTGCCTTGAATAAGATTGCTTCGGCTAGCTAAATAAATATTCAACCCTATTTGAATGTTCCAGAAATGTATAGGTATTTATTATTTGTGAAAACTACTTCATATCTCCTATCTATGTACATATTATTTCTTAACAAAATTTGTTCTGTGTTTTGTTGTTAACGTTGTTAATAATATGTTTTTAGTGTAGTGTTCTCTCGTTTCAATTATTGGATACATTTGGATACCAATTACTGTAAACTTTGTCAATTAAATATTATGTTATGTGTGTTGCGTAAATTGCTGTTGTCACTTTGAAGAAAAGGTTTTCCCTGGTTGGGTAAAACAGTTTCATTATTTTTTGCACGAATCTATGTACACTTATGTCTTCAAATATTTAATAATTTTATGTTTTTAATATATTAATGGCCATTTATCAATACCCACGCTACAAGTGTTTATTTTTGTAATTCATAAAAATCTGTTTTTCCAATTTTTGGAGGAACCTGGTGACTTTTCTTGATGTCTTTTGCCATTAGTTTTGTTATTTCGTATATGATAATACTGTTTTCATTTAATTCATTTATATAAAAGCTTATACTGTAATTGTATTTAAAATTGCTTTCATTCATCATCCCTATATAAATATAATGTTATTATCTTATATATCTTTAAAAATTGTGTTTGAACTTGCCGTTCTTTTTTGAAGTTCAATAATAAATACGAATGTAATAAATAGGTATTTTATTTTTGGATTAAATTATTGGCAACAATGTTACTATTATATTTCAACAAATTAATTCTTGTTTTATATAAAAATTTGAACATTAATTATAAAATTATTAAACATTGAGGCAACCAATACTTTTTATTTTAGACCCGATTTTGAGAATATTGCATATTATAATTATGTTAACAAAAATTTACTATAATGTTAATACCATCTGTTACAAATAGTCTAATATTCAGTGATAACATTAAATAATACTGAATTATTCATATTATACATTAGAACACCGTGTAGAAAATCAATAAGAATATTTTTACAACAATATAACCACTTTTAATAGATTTGGACATTTCAATATAGGTACTATTATATAACTAAACGATGAATTTATGTTTTGCTTTCTATTATTCATAAGAATAAAGATGGTATTCCTAAAATCTTTTATATAACTAATTTAATAGTTCAATTTTTTTTAAAAAGACAAGAGAAAAATCAAATGTTAACAACATTTATTACCAATAGGTATTCATGTTCATTTATTTTTATGTAGACAAAATTCGTGTATAAATCAGAAAAAGTTCAAATGACCTTTTCACGTCACCATCTACAATGACTTATAATATATAAATGACATGATCAATATATATTTAAAAAAATATCCGTAAACACTATTTCTTGGGGGTGTAATTGTCATTGCAGCTGTTGTCATTAGAGAAATCATTATTTGTAGTAAATTAGATATGTAAATTGATATTACTGAGGAGCTTTTTCATGTGATCTCCAAGAGGGGGAATAAACTCTCTTGGAAGAAGATATGTTGCCAGATTGCATAGATCCAAGAATGGCTTATAACGATCGCTGAAACAAAGTAATAAAATTAGTAATTTGCCTGTATGTATGTCAGCAGTCATATTAACTACTGACCTTATAAAACCCAAAAACTTTCGCTGCTATAGTTTTATTTATATTATTGTATATAAGAAAAAATTCTGTTTGTTATACATGAAATATATTCATGATCATATTGTAATATACTTATAAATATTTTTTCTAGATAATTAAACAAGATATTTTGATAATAATATTTTAATAAATTGATTTTTGAAAACATTCAAATTTTTTGTTTATTTTTAGTCCATATTATTTACCCACAATATAATACCGTAGGACAATTCTACAATATAATTAATACATATGATTGAATTTTTCAGGTTTTATTATTGGGCGTTACTTTTGGGACAGCTTCTCAATGAATTTCGATGTATGCAAACTTTTATGGACTATTAAAAACGTTAAAAAATTTAATATATAAATAAGAATTATTTATATAGCAATATGTCGAAATAGCAATATAGCTAGATTATATACATATACGCATAAATGGAAAATGAGTAACATCATTAAAAATCAAAATATTTATTCTGTTTAAAATTTAGACATTTTCTTAATATATTCTGTAATAAATTATATTGAATGAATACATTTATGTCGCAAGGTAGAATTTTCTTTTTTGAAAAAATAAAAATTTACATTACCTGACTGTTGATCGGAGATATTGATAGCCCGAAGATCCACCAGTTCCAAGACGAAATCCGATCATTCTTTGCACCATCATTACATGATTATCTGTTCAGAAAATTAATCTTTAATTTGGAATGATTTATAGATTAAATTTTAAAATAATTAAAAAGATTTTGTGTTGATTACAACGTTTTACGAGATTTTTCAATAATCAAAATTAATTTTATATGAATAATCTAGGGTAATTTTTATTTAGTGTAGGATGTATAATCTAGATTACACAGAAAACATACTACTAAAACCGGGCAGAAATAACAGATAAACCCCTTTATAACTTAATTTACTATATAATTGCTATTATAAATTAGTACAGTAAACCCTGGATTATCCGCCTGTAATATTTCCAAAATGAAAAAATTAATTGGTATTATGTATTTCCGTAATATGCTTTTCGTTCTGATTACAATATATATATGTATGTATGTGCACAACTTAGGATAGATTATAATCTGTCAATTATAAGCTGACAATTGTTTTTTGGATCAATTTTTTCTGACCCATCATTAAATGTGGTGGATAATCGAGGGGATTTTATATAGTGCAGATATAGTTTGTACTCAAATTGGATTGTGGTGAATAATCGAGGCTGGCGAATAATGGTGGTTTACTGTATAATCGATATATATGCATATTTGTTTTATATATATTGTCATATTGTTTATGTATTCCAAAAAGGTATATTAATGAAGATAAAACAATATAGTATTAAAAAATAATAAGTTAAAAACTAATAATGTAAACTGTTATATGTCCTTTAGCCTATAGAATATATTTTCATATATATTAACACATTTTAAATGTTTATGAAATCTTATGAAAACATAAACCAATTAACGTGCACGTTATGTATAATACACAAAGGATTAATCCTCATTCTTTTACAATTTATAAAAATAATGTTCTTCTGTTATTAATTTCTAAATTAAACAATTTATTCGCTGTGTAGTGCGAACATTGTATATATTGTGAAAATTTTCTAGAATTAATTAGTCAGCACTATAGTATTAAATACGTAGTATGAAATAGAGTATGAAATATACTTACGACGCCATTTCATCATAAGAGAGTCTATGTCCATTAACAAATTCATCATTTGGAATGGTTGAGAAAATCGGGGTTCGTCTCGATACAGCGCAATCATCAAAGCGCCTTGGAATGCTCGATGTGAGAAATTTCTTTCGCCTTTTAATTAAAATGAAACAATTTTGCAGAATAGAGTAAAAAATGTAGTACCTATTTACCTTAACTTGTTGGCTTTAAAAATATAGGTAATGGACAATTCTGTAAATTTTATTATTGTTGTAGCTATTTGCGCGATTATCCGCTGTACAGTAAATATTGAAGGCTTTATACATTTAGAAAGACATTACAACTCTGCACTTAACATTCGAAAATATAATGAAAATTTAACAATTAAAATTATTATCAAGATTGCGAATCGCAAAGGTAATGTGTTATTTTAATCGGAGATTGTCAAGGATTTTTTGTATCAGTTGTGGAACGTGATAACAATTATAACAACATACAGCAGAGTAATATTAAACCATTTAAATTGTCTCTTCATATAAATATTATTACCTGAACATTTAACTTAATTTAGCGTAATTATATAAAATTTTCGTGAAATTTTTGAAGTTGACTAATCAATGTAGGTGCCGAATTTTTATTCTTAAATCGATTATAAGAAAGCGACAAAATGACTTTAAAAACGTAAAAGTTATTAAAATGCGATTTAATGTGACTTAATTTAGTAGGCTCAACCCAAAAATAGTTCCATAACACAGAGACTATATATTTGGAACTAACTAAACATTCTGAATATATATTTTTGGTTGAACTAATAGAAGATCTATATATTATTTATAACATATTATTGGCATTATTTATATTTTTTCAACCCGGCAAATAGTTTTTAAATATTTGTAAGGTTAACTTTGTAATTAGCCATTATATTTTTGGGTGGTTAATTTCATATAAAAAAGCGCTAAATGTTAATGAAATTATTCAATTTTCTCGATAAGGCATTCTTTTTAAAAAGTTGAATAGTATCAAATTTTAAATTGGCCTTTTCAAAAATTGTAGTTTTATTTTATACGAGATGCCTGACACTACTAGTCATATAATTATATATACTAGTCATATTTGTATGTTTATTTGAACATACCTCTGTCTACCATAAAGTTGAATTTTTTCGCATCCAAAACTGTTTGAAAAGATTCCTGAAATGGAAAGACACGTGGTTTAGAATCAGCCAGTTTTATTAATCTATATTTTTGTTGATGTTTTAATATGTTTTGTTGATGTTTTAATATGTAAATATGCATTAACTTCTTCGTTAAAGGGTCGATTAAATCGTTTTCTAAAATTTGTGAAATTTAGACGTCCGTCATTATCATAATAACACAATTCTATACTTATATTAGTTTTTTTATTATGTTGAGTTATTTCATGGAAATGTATAATATGCTTCTTTTGAATAGCTGGCATAATCGATTTGCTCCTTATACACATAGAATAGGTTGGTGTTCAGTCTATTTTATGTCCTTGAATTTGGTAACAGACTTTTATTTTATTGATTAGTGTAGTAACAATTTAAAGAATATTTAAATTTTATATTTAAAAAAAAACTGAATAAATGTATTTAATAGTATAATTTGTTTAGTTGTTTTATATACAACATTTATGCATACCTTTTTTATATTTAAATTTATTTTAGAGTAATATTTGAAACGTTTAGAAAACAAAATCATTTTATGAACAGATTAAAAGTCCGTAATAAAATTATATTATAACCTTTTCTTTATTGTATATCTCCAGTAATGCCTTCTTTTTCTTAGGATCGGTTTCATTCTGAATAGAATATTATAAAATTAAAATTCTTACACATTGAAAAATGGCTTAAATAATTTCTATGCCACCTCGACTGGACTCCAGAATACCTCCTCCAGGTAGTTTTTAACAGCCTCTTTGTAGCGATTTAGAAAATCGAATTCATGCTCTTCCAAACCCGGGGTTCTTTCGAGCCATTGCTGCCAGAGAATAATATCAGACGTAATTAAATCAATTTAAATCCAATTTTATTTGAAAAGGTAAAATTGTGTAGTAATTCAACTGTCAATATTATTCGAATAGTGGTTTCGTTGTATTTTAAAAAAACAATTGTTCACATCGAAGATATTTAAATCTAGTTGATATAATTAAATTAATCTTAATATATGATGAAAAGTGATTGTGAACAACGGGTAACAGAAAAGGTTTAATATCATTGATAATTAAAAAGTTTGATTTCTCCATAAAATTAAACTAATACATTCATATATTAATAGACATGTTTCTATAAGTTGGACTAAAATATTTCGGAGTCATTCAAAATTATAATTTATAAACTTTATAAGCTTCTCAATTAAGAAAATATCATTGTCCCTTGTTAAATATGTATATATGGGTCAATAAAAATATTGATTTTTCCAATGTTACTTAATTTAATCATAGAAATTTACTTTTTTTAATATTGCTTTTATGAGAGGGAAGCGAAATTATTATGTTAGTCAATTTTTATGATTTAAATTGTTTCGAATATATTGATTCTGTATTGCTAAAATAAGTGTCTAGTCAATAATTTAAATATCTTTTTAATAATCTCAACATCGATTATGAATTCTAAACATAATTAATAATAAAAATATTACTTCTACATATAATTAAAGGAAATACACGCCAAGAGGCTACCTGTAGTAGGTGCTTCAGAGAAGGGTCTTCCACCGATTCAGCAATTTGAGAGGCGGCTTGTGTGCCTTCGTGAACTTGCCGGTAATTGGTTTGGTTGTATCTAACGCGGTTTTCCTAAAATTATTTGGATATAACACTAATATAAAATTAAAATTTCCCAGTGAAATCTAAGAAACCTTGATAATAATGGTATACAAAATCAATTACGTGAAATATTTTTAGATAATTTTCAAATAATAAACATCTTGGACGTTCGCCTTTTATAGATAAAAAATCAGTTGAATATTTTTTCTTGTGAAAATCTCATTAGTATTAGAAGAAATTTTGTTATGAATAAATTGTTGGATTTAATTATAAAAAAAATTTTTGTCTTGTATAATAAATTTTATAAATAAGAACAATAGTCATAAGAGTATTTAATATTATATATAACTTATAGATTATTTATGTATAGCCTAAGTATTTTATTGTTTAAATAATTGAAATTAGTTTTATTTAAGACTAAATTATTAGTTCTTGTCAGTAGTAGGAGATGAGTACGTCCTAACCAATTCGTCTTCTGATTGGTCGAGAGATTCACGTGACCTATCTGGCTTCT
>JAUZNC010009828.1:0-31684 GCA_034780395.1 Vannuccia rotundouncinata | reverse complement strand
AAACTCAAAAGACGAAATCGACGAATCAAAAGAAAACGGCCAAACATAAAGTTCAAGATTCTGAAAATTCAGAAGAATCCAGTTTTGAGGAACCCAGAAAGTTAGAAACTCAAAAGACGAAATCGACGAATCAAAAGAAAACGACCAAACATAAAGTTCAAGATTCTGAAAATTCAGAAGAATCCAGTTTTCAGGAATTTAGAAAGTTAAAAACTCAAAAGACGAAATCGACGAATCAAAAGAAAACGGCCGAAAGAGCGACCAAATATAAAGTTCAAGATTCTGAAAATTCAGAAGAGTCCAGTTTTGAGGAACCCAGAAAGTTTGAAACTCAAAAGAAAACGACCAAACAAAAAGTTCAAGATTCTGAAAATTCAGAAGAATCCAGTTTTCAGGAACCCAGAAAGGTAGAAATTAAAAAAACGAAATACCACATCAGAAACAGGATATCTTCCAGTGAAGAAGAAGAAGTCATTTTTACCAAACAAAAACAGCAACAACCAATAAAATCTATTCAGACATACAGTGCTAAGCAGACAAAATCTGTCTCTTTAAGCAACAAATCGCCACAAATCTGTCTATTGCCGGTAGCGCCTTTGTTGGATAAGCGCAACAAGAAAAGCGGTTTCTTAGGAACTGAAGTGTTTGGAACGTTTTCAATTGTCCAGGAAAGATTCTCATCTACTCCGATGACATCGAACCCTCCTGACAACAATTCTATTGCTATGAATAAAAAGGTTTCGGGTGTCAAAAGATATATCCCGTCGACTTCGGTGAGTCAACCAAGCAAGACGGCAAGGGTGTTTGAACTTCCTGACGATCACAAAGATTCGGATGAAGAAAATAGGCCTCCACTGCCCGAGACTTCATTCATCCAGGTTATGCCGGGCTCGTCCGATGAAACTGTTCCAATTAAAAACGATGAAGAGTATTTCCTAACAACGTTGGATGGTGAGTGTATTTTGCTAGAAAAAAAACTGACGTATATTCTCTACATTAGGCTACTCTGTTTACTTTCATAAAATATTATTTTCAGGTCGTACAGTTGACGTGAGAAAATTGCCGCGCTCCAGGTCTGGTCGTGTCATTCGCCCAATTGTTGACAAATTTCGAAATCAAAAAATTGACATAGGACATGACAACTCCATCACCATCTGCCATGGGAATGTTGATAAGGTTGTGTTTTAAATTGGTTAATACTAATTGGCTATAGGAATATTTGTATATCCCTTATTATTCCATCTGTTTAAACTGAAATTGATTAGAATAATTACTATCCAAAATCAAGTGGAATTATTATAATTTTTACAGAAAAGTATTTCCATTTTTTTTTAAATATATTTATTCAGCTCTTTTTTGTATTTCACATAATAATCAATACACAGTGTCCATTTTTAATGAACATTTCTGAATTTCCGTTAGGGGTAATTCTTTGAGTTATTTAATGAATTTTTGTATATTTATTTTTAGAACTTTTCGAAAATTATCAAAGAGGTCAAATGTAAGTTAATGAAGTATCGTTAAGGAAAAATTAAGGCAAGTCTTCGGATACCAAAATATAAATATGAAAACAGTATATTATATTCCCGACCAACATGACCAATCAGAAAAACTTTATTATATAGTGAATGAGGGAGCGGCTTCTCTTGATAAAGTAGATTGATTCTATCGATTTTCTTTTTTTGGTTGATGTGATTGATGCTATGGCAGCGGATTAGTTCGTCTATGTTGGATAATTCGTGTAAGTTGTTGAAGGGATCTCTTACAGCTGGTGGTTATTTACGTCTTCCCGTTACGAGTTCCTTTATCTTTCCTACTGTCCTGTGCTTGTTTCCCAGATATAAATTTGGTTGAATAGGTGGCACTTGATTTCGTAGACCAATCCGTGTTCTTACATTTCCTATGTTTTCTGAACAAGATTTAGTCTCCTAATTACCGGACATTTGATGTAGATCTTTGGTGTACTGTGGTTTCTGTTGTCTCTTTTCTCTTTGTTTTCTTCACGTTTCTGACTGTTCATGTAATGTTTATGGGTAACTTTATACTGTACTCATATTTATAAATACTTTCATGACTATTTGTTAAATAGTAACTCACCTATATAGAATTTGTATTCGAATAATTGCCTTTGTTTTTCTGTTATTATGTAGAATGAACAAATTGTGATAATAATTTAGTAAATTTTATTATATAAGCGACATAAATTTTGTATATTTTTCAGCTCGGCGTGCTGCTGAATTACTTAAGAAGAAGTCTTTTAAGGAGAGCTCAGATTCTCTTAAGTCACCTCCAATAATGTCCTTGTTAGTTACAAACAATGTTCAACTCTCCTCAGACAAAAAAAAATCTCCTATCACATACAGCTTTTCTTCCGGATCTGTGTAATTGTATTTACTATATTATATTATTGTGACTATTTTTGAAAATGAAATCTTTATAAGAAATGGCTTAGTTCATATTATGCGCACACAATTTACATATTAATAATGTTTATGATTATAGTAATTATGATTATACAAATGATCATCCACTAAGCATATGAACTACATAAAAGTTTAAAAAATCTCACTAATATGATGGTAATTAATTAAACTGTTTATAATTTATATTAATATTTTTGCTTTGTACAAAGAATTACATTTGTTTGTTATGTATTTTTGATCAAATTATATATTTGACAACAAAAAGTTTCTTCACAGTTCAATTTAGTTATGCAAATAATCGAATTAATTGTAATTTTTTGTTTTTTTGTAATGTTCTTTTCTTATCTTTTGGAAATATCAATAAGCAGTGAGCGATGTTTTTATTGTAATATCACTCATTTTCTAATTTTTCAAAATCATATTGCATTTTTTATATATTTACAATTTTTTTATTATTCATGTATTTCAGGAGTTTAAATTCTCGAAAAAATATACTTATTTCCATTTTTTTAAAATTACTATTATTGAATAAGTGTCTTAGTAGTAAATAATTGTAATAAATATGATGTAGGATTAAAATAGGTGACTGCAATTTTTTGTGTGGAATATAAGTGTAGAATTTAGAATAGAATATAAGCGTTATAGAATTTAAGTGAGTGTAGAATATAAATGAATTCAAGATTAATCATTTAAAAATTATAGATTTATCATATTTTATAATATTTGGAAATCTAGCTATTAAAATATGTTGAAGTAGCTTGGCTAGACACCGCATTAATATGACTTTCTGTTTATAACAGCTAGTATAGTGCAAAATTTTCACAAAAATAATATTTTAGTTATATATAGATAATATTTGATTTTTATTATATGCAGAAGGTTTTATACATTTATATTCAAGTAATCTTGTCAAATATGTATCTCAAGTAAGTTTCGTAAATTGTACGTTGTTTTTTTATGAGAATTTTTGTGTTTTTTCAAATTAAAGAAAAATAGAAATATTTATGATTTTTAACAAATTTTCATAAAAATTCACATTTTGAAGAAAATTAAGTGGTTATACACAATTTGGTATAAATTGATGCATATCATTTTGTTCATCTAAGCGATTTCTACATATTATAAGCACAATTATATAGTTAAGTCAAACCGATTATTTTCTAGAAACATTTGTATATTAGTCAACCTAAAATTGGCTTTTAATAGTAATATGTTTCTAGAAAATGATTAGCATGACAAATCAATCTAACTTTGCTTGTAATACGTAGAACACATTTAGATGAACTAAATGGTATGCATCGATTTATCCAAAAGTTTAAATAATATCTTTAATTTCTTTAAAACTGGCCATCAGTGTTGGTGCAGCTCTAATTTAATTACCTAATCTGTTATTTAATCATTAGTTCAGACTTAACTTAAATCAGTGTTTATTTGTTTGGTTATGACATTTTATTGTATATATATTTCTGTATGTTCTGTTCTATATTTTAATGCTCTAAGTTAATACACCTTATTTACAGTAACCCACCTCAAATATTAAAACAAAAGCTCACAGAAGTATTGCACATTATTTGCATTAAACTCCTTTTGATGTTTATATATCTGATAATTCTGTACAATAATGAAGTATTGCAATATGGTATTAATTTTTTAACTAAAGGCTGCTATAATAATATATTTATATATTATAGAAATTTTATACAGTATGAAAACTATTTTTTGTTTTGTTTAACTTTATATTATTTACGTCACTATTGCAAATTTTAAAATGCCTTCTGTATTGAGCAAGGCATCGATTTTATTAACACCTAAGACTACAGCTTTAATAAGTTCTGCAACGATAGCTGCGTATCTTTTAAACAGAATAAGAACAAGCAACTCAAATGCAAAGTATTTCTCATTGTTTTTAAATTTTCTTTGTTAATCATATGTGAATTTTCATTATTTATACCACTTTGCATACATTTTCACAATACATGCAAGACATATTTCCATTGGTTATCTATTTTTTAAGACAATTTGTATGAAACATTTTAATCAATTTTTTATAAGTTCTTATTGAAATATATCCTCTTTTTTAAATTATAATATAATTTTAAATATACCAGCATGGGAGCAGGACTTTTTTGACAGCATTTATTGCCAAGATCTTGTGTGTGCAGAACCCATTTTTATATATAAACAAATGAAATTTGCCTTAAATCTTGTGTGCAGAATTGCTATAGATATAAGACATTTCTGCAGACCAGCATGGAGCCCCTAGTTCCATGTCTTTTGTACACTGGATATATTAGCTTTTGCCTATTGTTTTATATATAAACTTTATGATTAAATGCCAGATATATCCTCTTTAGTTTATTTATTGAAACTGACATATAAATAAATCATATACTTATCAGCATACATATTATGAATAAATTATATGTTGACTAAAAATAGCAACGTAAATTTGCTATAGGTAATAAATGTCCCTGGTATGAATGGTATGATAAGTATTAAACATCCCAACCAATCCTAGAGACGTTTATTATAAATAAGTAATAAACGTACACTGGATGTGAGTAATAAATGTCCCACCTAAAAAATAAAATAATTAATAAAACTAATTTAAATATCAAAATAAAAAATAATTTAAAACAATTATTAATAATAAACAAAGTTATCCACATAAAATATTAATTATATATATATGTCTTGCCTAATAATATGCCCAGTGTATGCATTGATGAGTTGCAATTCCATTTTTTTCACAGTATAATGTAAACAATGTGCATCTAAACATGGCTGTACCATTCAGACATAATGCACAGTAGTATGCTTCAACAAACATTCTATACCCCTTAGCATTATTTAATATAGGAAAGTCATAATAATAAGGATATTATGCCTATATACAAAGAAAAGATACATAAAAAAACTGTTTCAAAGGTATAATAGGTGGAATATACCCATATATAGTTGTGTAGCTGTGACTGTTTTTCCTGCAAACTGCTCTGTAAGTCCCACTGCATGACACTGGTATGTACCATTTTTGAAAAAAAATACTGTCATTGGACCCTGTTCCGCATGTGATCAGCATGTTATAGATCCTGACTCCATAATGTAAGTGGGGGAAAGGAAGAGGGTTGACTATGCATCAATTTGTTTATTATTAATAATTGTTTTAAATTATTTTTTACCATGATATTTAAATTAGTTTCATTTATTTTTTTAGGGGGGACATTTATTACCCACATCCAGTGGACGTTTATTACTTATTTATAACTAATAATAAATGTCCCTAGGATGAGTTGAGACATTTAATACTTATTTTTGGGACATTTAATACTAATCACTCCATCCTGTCCTAGGGACATTTTTGGGATGGGACAGGATGGGATGTTTATTACCTATAGCAGGTAAATTGCTTTTTTCAAACAAAAGAGTATTTATCAACAATATTACAGGTTGAAAATATAAAATCTATTATTTTAAATATAATACTACACTTTTAATTATTTGCGAGATGTTGCAAATGCTTTTGACATTTTAACTTTTTATTAATGCCAGGCTGAATTCTATTTAACCTAACAAGGATATATCTGGCATACATTATACACCCAAACCTATCATTCATTAGTTTAATTGGAGTAATTTAAATAAATATTTTGAGTTTTATTTGGATAAATAATTATTTTAAAGATATGCACATGTTGCAATTGTGTCATTGAAGAGCCCAAGTAAGTTTTCAATCTTTTTAGTGAAGAAAAAGATCATTTAACTGTTGCAGTTGATACAGGAAGGGGTAAAAAAAATATGTAAGAAATTACATACATCTGGTAAGATACCCCAATACAAATGATACCATGGTAAAAATGTCAGTTAGTGTGATTAACTTAGTAATTGTTTGGAGGCTGCTAAATTATCTGGGTGTGATTTTTTTTCATGTTCAATTATGTTTGGTAACAAGGCTAGTTGTACCTCAAGTCTGCTGAAATCAATGTCACTTTGGTATAGATGTTTTGTAGAAGCAGATATTTTGAATGGTTTGTTTTTTGATGCACTGAGAAATGTTTCTTTAATATTTTGTGGAGATTCTAAGGTTTTGTTTGAAAATCGTCTGCTGATTTCACTTTTCACCAGGTCCTGGGATTCAAAATATTATGAGCAAAAAAATAAATGTCTGAAAATCTATGGGAATCAATGTCATCCTCTATATGTCATGGAGGACACTTGTAGTGTGGAAGGCATGGCTTATTTGTGAGTTCTGATGACTCTTTTACCATGGAAGTATAAAATTGTTCAAACTTAGTGTCTTTTCTTAGGTTTGTGACATAGTTATCAGCCATTTGTGAGGACTGTTGTGCCTCTGCTATATTAATATTTTTGAACTAGAAAACTGAGAATACTTCTTTAAGGCCACTGAATAGTAAATATGCCTCCTGGACCCCCACTAAAATCATTTGAATAATTTCCGTATTTTTTAAATATCTCCAAAATCATGCCTGGTATGAGCAAAGCTGAAGGATGCTCCAACTTAATTTGTGTGGCAACACCTTTCAATTTCCCAAGCATATTAGCCACTCCATCATAAGCCTGTCCTCTGCATAATTCTAATGGGAGTCTACATCTCAGAAGAACATCCTTTAGTGAGGCTGTCAATGTATTTGATGTAATGTCATCTACTTGAATCATTCCAATTAAATCTTTGTGCACTTCAAATGAGTCATCAACCCCCCTTATAACAACAGTCACCTGTTCAGTATTGCTGACATCTTGAGTTTTATCTGCCATCAGAGTAAACCATTTTGCATTGCTAATATCACATTATATATTTCATAAAACGTTTAGTAAAGTTGTCCATGTTTTATATGTACAACAGTCACATTATATAGGTGACTCAAAATAAATGGATAGGTTAGAGTGGTTATAAATCCCATGGCACTGCTAACAAAGATTAATTATCAAATATAAATTAAACTTAAATGTTTAACACTAGTAAAATTATAATATGGTTGGATAAAGTATACATTTTACTTATACACTTTGGGGGCTGAAAGATAGTCCTGCCTCCCAGGTCTAAAGTGGGGGGGGGGGGGCGTAAACCCCTTCAGGCCCCCCCCCCCCTGGGCTCCACCGCCAGTTCTTCCTTACATCTGTTATGTTCTCTGATGAGGTGAACTTTTCTGTATCTGGAGAAGTGAACAGACACATTATGTGGTACTGGGCAACTGATAATCCTCATTGGTATGAAGGAAGAAAAATGCAAGGTGCTCTGAAGATTACTGTGTGAGGCACTATTTGGAACACAAGAATAATTGAACCTTACTTCTTGTGAGAGTATAATGACTGGAGACAGATATTTGAGATAGCTCCAAGAATGTCTGTTGCCTCAGATTTATGGTGATTGGCCAGACTGTTTCATGCAAGATGGATAGGTAATTTAAAAAATCAGAAATAAACTATTACTAAATCATGGGTCAACACATTTGGGGTCTAATATTTTAGAGCAGATTCTGACTAATTTTTATGTGCTGAATCAAAATGTAATATCATTTTTATGCATCAGGTATAGTTTATAGAACACTGGTTTTTACATATTTTTGGGAATAATATGCATGGAGGTAGTATTTATGTGTTTATCAAATTGTTTAAATTGATTATAAATGTATGAATTATTTATATTCAAAATTTAGATATTTTCAATTTTTTCAAAGTTTTATTTTAATCTTCTTTTACATTTTAAAAGAAAATTTAACTAATAGGATTTGTAAGATAACTAGTATGGTAATATTCAATTGTCATTACTTTATACATTAGGATTATTATTGTTTTATTTCAGACAACAACGAGATCTTCACATCAAACTTTCTGGTGATAAGGTAAGTATTTATGTCATTATTTTTTTTGTACAAATAATCTATTTCTTTTAAAATCTTCTATCCATGTTTTTTGTTTTCATAAATACAATTTATAATATTTCTTTACCTGTCTCAATATGTTATATATTATTTCATAACTTACAGTTGTTAAGACTTCAATAGAGTATTAAATATTTATAATTGAATTATTTGAATTTATTTATTGAATATTTAAAAATGTTCGTTTTAATCTAGACCAAACCAGAAAAGGCAGCTGTAGATGGCGTCTTTTTTGCGTAAGTATTGTATTGCATGTTATATAACTTTTTATTTGTATTATTTTGTAACAAAATTAATTTTTTGTTTCTTAGCCGAATCAAGAAAATTTTCAGAATCCTAGTTCCTGGATTATTTAGCAAAGAGGTGTGTAGAATCTTTTCTCTGAATTATGTGTCCCTATTTCACTGTCTGAATGCTTATTACACACAATTTATTACCTGTTCGTTCTAGGCTGGTTATATGCTTTTGGTTGCCTTGATGCTTGTTGCTAGAACTTATTGCGATGTCTGGATGATTCAGAATGGAACACTTATTGAAAGGTAGTTAGTTGCATGTTTAAATAAATTATAAAATTATTACAGCATGAAAAACCTTTTGCGTTGTATAAAACACAATCCAATATTAAATTAACATTTGATATCTGTAGGGAAAATTAAGTAATGGCGTTATATTTGTATGAAAATAAAAAATAAATATGCATAACCGCATCAATAATATAAAATCACTTATTTTAAGAGATGGGGTAGAAATAAGGTAGAAAAAAGCTTCTTCTTATAATGTAAATTTATTGATTGTATGTTAAGATTGTTTTTCAAAATCATGTCGATTCATTTGTTACGACTTTTATATACATTTTTTTTAAAGTTTATCGAGATTTTGACTTTTGTATTTGATTATTTTTTGTTCTTTAATTTCTACAGTGCAATTATAGGAAGAAATTTGGATCTTTTTAAAAGCCATCTTTTTAAATTCGTCTATGCTATGCCGACAATTTCCCTCATTAACAATGTCCTCAAAGTAAGTTGTGGACATCAGGATATTTTATTAATATTGTTTAAACTAGCCTACCATGCATTGTTTTCTATAAATTCTTTTTAAAGCTTGGTCTCAGTGAATTAAAACTTCGATTTCGTACGAAACTCACAGAGAATCTATATGGCAAATATCTAAGGTAAGATAATTCAACGATCTTAAGTCGTTGAATATTGCTATCTACTTGATCATTATCTACGTAAGCTGAACAATAATGGTGGTCGATATAATATATTTATTTCAAGTACATAAAGCTAAAGTTTATATGTACTCAATTTTTGACTCTATATAGCAAAATATAATATACAAAATATTTAATAGTTCGATTATATAATCCTAATTATGTAGTATGGTATTTTATTATGCGTTTTACCCAATAATTATAAATGTGATACTTTTAATTTTTTCTCCATTTTTAATACTTATTCTAAATTACTAATTTTAATTATATTATTTATCTAAACTCTGTGTATTACCAACATTAGTAGCAATTTTTTGTTATTATTTACATTATCTAATTTACAAACAAAAATTATTATATATTTATATTCGTGAAAAATTGTAAAAAGTTTGTTAGTTTTAAAAATGTTTCAATCTAAAAAATAAGATAAAGAAAAGAACAATGTTACTTTCATATAATACTATTGACATTAATTAACCTTCTACTGTCGGTAGCGACCACAGTTGTTACAGGGCTATTATTTTAATTCAACTCAAAGATCTACCAGTGTTATGAAAACATTATTGCATTCGAATTTTTTTAAAGTACTTTTTTTACTTAATTTACTCGTTTATTTCATTTTGTGATTTAAAGTTCTTGTTTTCTCCTTAAAAAATACAAATTAAGAATCCTGCATTAAACAAAGGATACAAAATACAATTAAATAATATACATTTTATAAATATTGTATAATTTTTTCACTCTCTTTTTGCAATTTTAAATAATTTAATGTTGGTTGTAAATTAATGTTTAACTTTCGATATCGAAATTCACTAGATCATTATAAATTTATATTACTGCTAAACTTAGTTTAGCTATATTAAATCCACCGAGAATCGAGATCATGTACATTAATTGGTTACTTCCCTGCCTGCCGTTTGTTCAGAGGTTTCACCTACTATCAAATGAACAATTTAGACAATCGAATTAGTAATGTGGACCAGCTTCTCACCCAAGATGTGGAGAAGTTCTGTGATAGTGTTGCCGATCTCTACTCCAATCTTAGCAAGGTAATGTTGTAGATAGAAGAGAAAATGTGTTTATAAATTATTTGATTTAAGTTTGAAACCTTCATAAATAATCATGATATACAATAATTATAAACAGTCAAATAAAAACACTAATGGAAATGCCCCGCTTCTCTTAATACAAAGAGGTACTTAAAAGACATTTTGGGTCAACAAAATTTGACTCTGGAGAGTTTTTATGTCATCTATTGAGTTAAACATAATATAATATAGTCACCCGTTCCATTTTAAACGGACATTTTAAAATAACTTTAATGAAGGACTCAGGCAGTTGATAAAACGGTATCTAAAAAGCGCACAACGGAGAGTCTAAAAGAAAAATATATAAAAAAAATATAGCTAAATGGATCAAGAACATAACCAGCTTGAAGATGGAGTTGCCAAGAGCAAAAATGGAGAGAGTTTTCTAGATGGCGAATGAGGAGTAATATTTCAAGTTTATTACTACAAAAGTTAAACCAACTTTGCAGATGTGAAGAAATCGAACAAGAACTTTTCTTATAAATATCTGTAAAAGGTGTTTCATCAAAACCTATAAGCACGATATCAAAGATATTCTGTATCAAAAGGTTAGGATGAACGTTTAAGAGAAAGCGTTGTAAACTATCACGCAAAGAGGTGATTGATTATCTGCGGCTTTCCTATACCAAATTCCAAAAAGATATGATTTATGTTTACGTTGTAATTTAGGTACTAAATTAGATTTATTTTATTTCACGTTGTTTTTTCTCCAATCGAGTGATAAATGAAAGATCTCAGGGAAGTGAGTACAGTGTACAATAGCGAGTGCAATGTCTAGCTTACATTAGAAAGTGGAGTGTGGTACTGTGTCTAATAGCTTACAATAATTAGATAATATAATAATAATAAATAGTAAATAGCAGTAAATAGCTAATAGTAAAGAATAAATATTTAAATTTTAATAGTAAAGTATTTACAATATATATAGAATACACAATAGTTTTCTGAACGTTTAAAATATTTACAATTTATATAGAATACACATTAGTTTTCTGAACGTTTAAAATATATTCAATTAAGTTTAATTTGTAAAACTACTACAACAGACATGACATCACAGCCAGTTTTTATTTGATATATTTTGTATTACTTGTAAACTATAATTTAATTACTATAATATGTAAATCATTTCTTGTAAGTTACTCTTTTATCTATTTTCAGCCAATTCTTGATATCATCATATACGCTGTGAAGCTGGCAAGCGCTATTGGGTTCCAGGTATGAACGAAGTTTATTAAAGTTTAAGAAACAGCATTTATTGATATTTAGAATTTTCTTATAATTGATTTGACATTTTGCATTTTCAAAACTGTTTTCTGTCCCAGGGTCCGGGTGCTATGTTCCTCTACCTTGTGTTCTCCGGCCTGGTTCTGACCCGACTTCGACGACCGATTGGCCGGATGACCATGATCGAGCAGACGCTGGAGGGTGAGTATCGCTATGTCAACTCCCGGTTGATCACCAACAGCGAGGAAATTGCCTTTTACCAAGGAAACATGAAGGAGATTTCCACTATGCACACCACCTTCCAACGTCTGGTAAGTATGATCAACAAATTGTTAATCATGTTATTTATCACATACAGGTATGGCAAGACGGATACTTTAGGTTGCTTTTGAGTAACAGTGAATTCACATTTCGTGTCAGATTATAAAGTACTGTAGAACTTAAACAAAGGCTATCAGGACATAATCAATTTAGTGATAAACGGTTCTTAACCTTCAATCGACTTTATTATAAATTCCTTGATCTTTGATACTTCCAAATTTTATGTAAAATGCTAATAGTAAAACGTCATAGTAAGCGAATTCTCCATATATGTCAAATAATTGGTTCTTTTGCACCCAAACTTTTATAAGTTGCATATTCCAGGATTAATTTTTGGGAATTAAATTTGTATTTTGCCGTAAATTTACATATTGCAATTTTTACTATATTTCACAGCTATATGTTATACTACTAAAATATAACGAGTAGTAATATAAGTTTATTTAAATATTTTATTTTTAGGTAAGTCATCTGCGTACACTTATTGGATTCCGATTTCAAATGGGCATCGTTGACAACATTATCGCTAAATGTAAGACAACTTTTCTACTTGTACTTTTTTATATATAAATTATGTTTAAGCGAAAAAACGGGATAATAATAATATTTTCAAATATCAATTATTGTTACCTCACTTTTGGAACCTTCAAGTAACTGAAATTTCTAGATTTTGTAGACTTTGTAAGAAAATATGAAAGTTGTTTATGTTTTGAACTGTAGTATACATATATTTAATATTGACTTTTTTTTAAAGCTAATTTTAGAGAGTAATAATGTTTGCTTTATAGACTAGATCCTTATTCTATAATTTTAATGAATATTTAAAAAAATTGAGTTTTTTGAAATATCAAAATTCCTTAATTGAATTAGTAGAAATATTATTTCATTCGCCCTCTTAAGTCAGACACTTGCAATTAATAGATTTTCATTTCGATATTTAGTCTTCTTGTGCCCACATTACTACTGTATCCAGATCTGGCGACCGTGGTTGGCTACTTGGTAGTTAGCCGACCTTTTCTTAACTTGGCCAATCCCCGTTATCTCACGAGTGAACACTCAGAACGCCTCGAAGACTACTACAAGAGCGGCAGAATGCTGGTCAGGATGGCCGAAGCCATTGGTCGGGTGGTCTTAGCTGGCCGAGAAATGACCCGACTGGCTGGATTCACTGCGCGGATTGTCCAGCTGTCGGCGGTACTTGACGACCTGAACAAGGGCCGCTATGTCCGAAGTATGGTGGCTGCCACTCAGGGGGAATCTTCCGTGCCAAGTTCCACTTCTGCTGATGGTAGTCCCGGGTCTGATGCAAGCTTCGGTGAGTGGAGTGTTGCAGGGATTGTTACGAATTGTTAAAATAAGCTTTTGTTAGAAGAAAGGTTTAGTTGAATTTTCTCTTTTTTGATTGTCTAAAACCGTAAAATTTTAAGAATCGTTACTTAACAATCAGTACAAAATGTTATCAGAAATATCGGAAATAGTCTGATTTGTAGGTTTAAAGAATATTTTAAAATTTTATTTTAAATCAACGGAAATATTTCATCTGTTTGCTATAAACAAACTAACAAGTAGGTTTTTAGAGCTAAATATGCACAACGTTTTTTTAAATTATTCTACGTTTATTTAAGCACAAAACCTCTTAAACTAAGTAGTTTTAAAGTACACAATACCTATAAGTTGTTTTCCTTTTTTAGAAGTTGTTCCGAAAAAACGATTAACTAATCTGGTTCCAGGAAGTGGCGTGATCAGACATATGGACCATCTGATCAGGTTGGTTTCCCTTTACGTTTCATGTCGTTATTTCTACTTGTATTGGCAATAACATGAATCGTTTCTTCTTTGTCCAAGTTACCATCGCTTGCTTATTTGTTCTCTTATTTACTCACCTTCTACAGATTCGAACACGTTCCCTTGGTGACCCCCAACGGGGACGTACTTGTAGAAGAACTCAATTTTGAGGTAACGTATTTAAAATATGTAATATTCTTTTGTTTTGGGTGGTTACAGGTTTTTGTTTCGTGATTAAGGTGAAATCCGGTTCTAACGTCATTGTCTGCGGGCCAAACGGATGCGGGAAGAGTTCTCTATTTAGAATTCTTGGAGGAGTAAGTTCGTGTTCGCGTTTTTAAAAATAATTTAATATACACGTTTTCTAAACTTTTTTTCATTTTAGCTGTGGCCACTGTTTGGAGGTACTCTTACAAAACCCTCTCAAGCTAAGCTTTTTTACGTTCCACAGGTAACTTCATCAGAAATTTCTGAATTTTAAACTATGACCCACAATTATTGTAGATTTGTCCTCACACGCTTTTGATATGAATATTTTGCACTTTTTAATATAAATTAAAATTATAAATTGAACATTTTTGGATAGAGACTAAATCACTTTTATATATTTTTGTGGTTGGGTACTTAATATATTCAATTATGAATGTTTACACTTGACTGCCCTTTTATTGTGGACCTTCGGAGTCGCTTAACAAGATTAAATATACAATATTTGTAATCTGATCTATTCTACGATGGAAATTGATCGATAAATAGCCAAAAGACATGGTCGCAAGTATATTGATTAATAACTAGTTTGTTTTTAATGCATCTATTTTTCAGCGACCTTACATGCCCCTGGGAAAACTTCGTGATCAAATTATTTATCCTGACACGCATGATTTAATGAAGGTCAAAGGTACCACCGACGATGAACTCAAAGTCTTTCTCGAGAAGGTATAGGTCTTAATTAATTATTTAATTGATTAATTTATAATAACACGAATAATGTCTGTAACGTCATATACTATTACTTGCACGACACTAATTTATATAATCATTAATAATGAAAGTTTTGGTGGTTCAAGTTTTTAGGATTGCGCTGCTCTGTGAGGAATGTTTTTTGTTTATTTTGTCTGTTTCGTTAATTTCTCGTTTCTACTAATTCCAGGTTCAACTCTCCTACATACTTGATCGTGAAGGTGGTTGGGACAGCATTCAGGTAACAGAACCGCTCTTTATCTCTCCACTTAGCCTGTGTGAAATCGTTACCTACAAAATCTTGAGGTGCACCTTGAACTACTTCAAGCAGCACCCAAGTTGTGTGATAATTTGCTTTACACCTGTCTTTGCTTAATCACTCTTACCTGTGGACTTTGATCGTGGTTTGCTTATCTTATAAGTAACTAGACTTAATATCCGACGTTAAACTCTTTATTATTTCCCCTTATTTTTTTGAGAATTTTGTTTAGCAAAATATTCTATTTGGAGTTTCATGAGAGAAGTGATCATTCTTCAAAATAGGAATAAGTCATGAAAATATTGTTGACATCAAAATTGTAAATCAATTTCGAAGTTTTAAAAAATATTTCAGCCGAATGTTTTCAGCAACATTTTCAAAAAAATATTTTTTTGTCGAATAGTTATGTGAAAATTGAGGGAACAGAATTTTGCTGTGGATATTGGACACATTTTTTCTCAATGTTTTTAAATTCTATAATCTATAATATGAACCATGTTTGAGTATTTATAACATTAGATAGTGTAATATTGTTAAATGAAATATTTCATCATTTCATTCAATCATATATATCAAGTTATTCTGTGATTATTTACATTACTGTCTCAAATTTCTCATTGTACCAAATTATACACTTCATATATATTATTTACTTTGTCCAAAAGTAATATAAAATATGAATTAAAATTTAAATTAGTTCCGACTCCACCATGTCCTGAATTTAGACCATTATATAATGCATTCGAACATATCGGTCGGTAAAGGAAATGACAAAAGGGTAGTTTTGTTAATTAAGAAGATATTAGATAGATGGATTCATTTTAGTTGTGGCTGGATAGCTTTTAATACAACCCATTTGGTTTACTCAATTATGACCAAATAATTGACTTCAAAATCGATGTAAACTAGTTTCACATTCGGTATAAACTTGGAAGATAAAGTTATATCTTTTTAATCCTAAAATCTAATTACGACAGATATAACATATTCTTTATTAACTTATGGTGTTTATTTTTGTAAATGAAATCCGGCTTCTGAATTCACATTACTATAATTAATATATGTGTGTAATAATATATAATTTGGCCAAAAAGAACATGATATAAAAATGAAAAATATATATAATAAAACATTCTTTATAAATTTCTACATGTAAAACTACGAAACAAAATTAAATTTTTAGAAAATTTATGGAAGACCTGGAGTCAAAATATTTGTCTGGTTACTTTTGTAATCGTTCAGGGTGGCCACAGTTTCTTATAAATTAATTTTGACTTGGTTCTCAAAAATGTACTCAAAAGCCCTTTTTGGAAAGAGTTAGTCCTTACAAATTATACAATATTTCTCTTTTTTATATAAATGTCGAAAATTTGCATTCGGTTGGAGGTGTTTCCAAAGTATAGATTATTCCTCAGACGCTTCTTGCTTCTTCATCTGTCAGAAGGGCAACAGAAAAGAAGAGAATGATTGATGAAGTCACTGCACCACCACTGATCAAGAAAATGAGGTTCTTATTTAAAGTAAAAGATCTTCATAAAAAGTCAAAAACCTAAGACGGCGATAACACAATTGAAGTCACTGAGACAAGCCTCACAGAAGAGAACTGAGGAGTGTTGGCGACGAATGCCGTCCTCATCTGACAGATTGCCTTCTTTTCAAAATAAAATACTAATAAAAATAATACTTGTAACAAAACTGTTTATGTATGACTCACAATATAATATATATTTAAAATGTCGTTTAAGGACCTTGTCAAATTTCTTTGGCTCCCCTGATCGTTTAAAATAATTAATATCGTTATCTTTGAATACACAGACTGTTTCAATATACTTATATTCTTATCTCCCACAGGACTGGATGGATGTTCTCAGTGGAGGCGAGAAACAGCGGATAGCTATGGCCCGACTGTTCTACCATCGACCTCAGTTCGCTATCCTGGACGAGTGCACGAGCGCTGTTAGTGTGGACGTGGAGGGCTTCATGTACTCCTACTGTCGAGAGTTGGGAGTCACTCTCTTCACTGTTTCACACAGAAAGTCACTCTGGAAGCACCATGAAGTGAGTTGGCAGTCCTCTTTCTTATAGCTATGTTCAGTTTGGAAATTATCAAAGTTTGCAGTTCTTGCAAGATTTGTAAATTCTTTGATTTCTTTAGTCAACATTATAGTAAGTAGAAAGAAAATCCAATAATTTGACAAAGATTTCTGCATCTAATCTTTCTCTTTTAGGAACCAAGTATTTATTTCTCCGAAATTTTCTTTATTGTAATATTATTTTGTATAATATAACAAAACTTGACTGCTTTCAAAAAATGTAATATTTTGTTGTATTCCAAGTTTTACGAATGATATTTTAAAGATAGAATCCTCGATTCTACCCTGAACCCCACTCCGAAATACTCTTTTTTTCTTCATTTTATAAAACTTTCAGTAAAATATTTGCAGCCATTTTAAACAAAACAAAACAAATTCAATTATTTATTTGGAACAACTGATTTTTTAATTCAATAATAAAATTGCCTAGCTTTGTACCTATATTGACTGTTTGTTATGAAAGTTCTCAATTTCATGCTTATTAATATTTGTAAAAAGAGAATTAACAAAAAAAATAATCTACATCTTAAGCATCTTTGAGCCAAATTTCATCGAGATCTAAAGTGAACAACCATAGTTATAAATCAATAAATATCGATTTTTGACAAAATTTATAAAAATAAATTCCGAAATAGTAAAAATATATAATTATATAGATTTAAATAAATATTTAAACCTCCGATCTAGCCAAAAAATAAATCACCATAGTCTTAAGGATCTTTGAGCCAAATTTCATAGGGATCATATTTGAACAGCCATAAATTTCGATTTAAAAAATGGCCTAGTTCGGAGTTTATTTTTTTAAAAGTTTCCTAAAAATCTATATTTAATAATTTTATCTTTATGAAATTTGTTTCAAAGATGCTTAAGACCATTTAGATTGATATTTTAATAATATTTTAATGTTTTTATATCTAAATGATTTTGTTTTACTAGTTTGGAGTTTCTGACCAGTTCTGTTTTTACAAAGAAACCATTTCATTCACATTTTGTTCAAAAAACATGAATCAAACAGATAATTCTGAATCATATTTCATAACACTGACCGTTTATAAAATTAACAGCTGAAATGATTTTGTTGCGGTTAATTATATTCAGTGTTGTATTTTACTTTTATTGAATCATTCTGTTTCAATCATACAACCTTTAGGATTTTATTATAGTAGTTAACTAGATATTATAGTCTATCTCTCCTCTTCTTCATCAGCACTATCTCTACATGGACGGGCGGGGTTCCTTCGAATTCAAACCAATCACTTCAACCACCGAAGAGTTCGGCTCCTGATCATATCTTCATTTTAATTGATCGTCTCTCCTTCTATCTCTCTATACCAATCATGAAGAGAGCCTCAGAATGACCGGCATCTCGTCTTACTCTTCCATGAATTAGGCATCTTTATTTTATATTATAGTTCAAAGAATTGTGCAGTGTGATTGGCGCCTTTTACGCACAAGATAAACTACGTTGCAATGTGATTATATCTTGTCTTTAAATAAATTAACTTTCCAGTGCTTTTGTGTCTTGTCGGTGTTTTAATTTTATGATACAATTGAATGTTTTTAATAAAATATTTTATTACATTAAAATTAATGAATTGTTTTGTTGTGCCAACATTTTGAACCGGGTACGTCTGTCACGGTTTGCCGTATAGCGTTCAGAAATAACTTTCTATTTTAATGAATGGTGTCCTTGGCATTCATATCTAGGATATTATAATACGCTTAAAATATTTACTCGGTTACATTTTGGGTCAATATCTAAGAACTTTCAACGATTATGTGTCCAGTTATTTGTAATTATTATCATGAAAATAAATTGAGATTAAGTCGTTAAAATAATGTTTATAATTTTTATTAAAATAAAAATCTGTGATACATCATCAGTCAGTAAAATTATACAACGCATTCTTTTGAAAATAAAGTTTTTCGCTTTCATAACTTTAAGTTCATGTATAAAAACTAGAGAATATTAAAAAATATACGGTCGGGCTCATAAATAACCGAATGACTTTTTTATTTTATGTTGTGTAAATTATTGATAAACTTCAGTGTTGACCTTGAAAAACCTCTGTCTGAAGGACGTGTGGTACCCAAGATTACATCAACTCAATAAGGACGATCCTGATCGTCGTTTGCAGTTTTGCGACGAATTTGAGGTGTTATTAACGGTCCAAAATTTCTCGGTTGGGGCTTAAAGATAGACGTGAAAGAACACAAACAACGAATATTTAATGCGTTTCACATGTTTGGTGAAGAATTGTATATGTCAATCACTTCGTGAAAGGATCTGCTTTGATTATTTTTTTAAATACTTTTATTTATAAATAATTATCGTTTTTATTTTTCTAAATGTGTAAATACATAGAGTGGCCTATAAGTAACCGATCCTTTCACTAAAAATTGTAATAAAGGTTTAGATGTATGTAATTGATTTTAGCTGTTAACAAAATTAAAATAACAGCCGACGGATTGCCTTCTTCGGTTTAAATGTTTGAATAAATGCGTCGGGAAGCTGTTGGCGACGAACGAGTTTCTGATAAAAAAAACGTCCGTCCGTCCGTCGTGGGAACGCAATTCGTCCCTAACAATAGGTTGCTTGTAGATATTGTCACTAAATTAGTCAAAATTTCATTGTGTTTAGTGAACTGAGGGAAATTCATATTAACCAAATTCAAAAAATTATCAATTAAGGTGGATGTCGTCCTTTCATACTACTTCTTAGCAATTTCTATTTTAATGCAATTTCTATTCTAAATTTTAATGCCTAAAATTCTGTTTTAATTTTGTTTAAGGAATGTATTCATTATTACATAGTTCACAACTCGAGTACACGACAACAAATGAAATACCGATTAATTTAATTAATTGTAATGGATAAAAGTAAATATGAAATTGTATGTATTACTCTCATAGTAAATATAAAATGTGATCTATTATTATACAGTAAACATTGCGTTTGTAATCGTAAACAACAACCTCTTTTTATTTCGGCATATATATATATATCATTTCAAATACGTCGCATCGCGGAGGAAACATTCACCCAATAAATCCGTGTTGCCAAAATTGAATCCAAACAATATCAACTCATCATACAGTTAAATTAAATTTCGCAGGATACCTACGGAATTATTCGTTTATTTTTTATTTAAATTTGGTTGTAATAAGTTGTCTTGATGGTTCTTTCTGAATTATTCTTTATGGGATTTGTGCTTCTACTTCTGCATTATCCAACTGGCGATTGCATTTATAATAGAGGTTAGTCGCTTTCTACATTTCAAAATGATACAAATTTTAAAACTTTTAATTAAATAACCAAAATATGACTTGATGCAACAATATTTTGCAGATTTATATAAACAGATTGTATGTTTTAATAATTACTTTAATAATTAAATCAAACTTTTTCGATTCTAATCTTGTTTGATAATGCTATAGTATTCTTTGAAAAATTGTGATATTACTTTTATTATTCATGAAAAAATTGTTTTGGAAAATTAAAAATTGAAAATTTAATCGCTAATTGAAATTTAAAATTTACAAATTCTATAAAAACGAATTAGTTCTTAATTATGAATTTCAATTAACGATTTAAATTTTCAATTTATAATTTACCAATAACTAAATTTTTATGGGTAGTAAAAGTAAATAATTTATCTTTGAAACTAGGAATACTCTATTTTTATATTTACAGGTATTATTTTTAAAAGTTGTGTGGAAAAGAATTCTTCTCTAATTATAAGAAATGCACCCGGTGGCACTATTTACTGGGATGAATCAGAAAGGTTTGACGGTGGTCATAGTTCCGGTTTGATGAATCAGACATCCATTTTAAACTGTACAATAAAAATACAGAGGAAGCTGATTGTCCCAGACGATCCAACGAATAATTTTCTGAGCCTTTATTGGCGAACTTGGGATTTCGACACCACAGATCGAAGGGAAAAAGCGATTTCATCAAATAACTCCGATTATCTGAAAATTAAAGAGGCATGTGGGGATGATTGTTCAACGGGTTGTGTTATTGTAAGTTTGCTACTTCTATATAAATTAAATTAAATGCACCCACTTTTCTTTGATTCATTAACAAGTAACCCAGTTGCGATGTTATCAATTAGTTTCTACTATTAATGGGACTTAATTTATATTATTATTTCAAATACCTTTTACGAGTCATTTGCAACTATAAATTTAAAGATTTTATTCAAATACTTAATGAATTCGTTTGTATTTACTTTTGAAGGAGACATAGTTATATCACATAGTCATTAATGATAACACGTGACAAATGATAACAGCATTTATTAAAATAGTTTTATTAAAATTGTGACGAATGGGCAAAATAAAATCCTACATATCCGGAACCTTGTTCGAGGAGAGGGGCTCCCAACTTTTTCATATTTTATTTACTTTTACCGTTGAAGGTTTGAATTTGAGAAGGACCCTATGTATATATATATAAAAAGACCAACTTTTAGAAAATCTAAACTTGCGAATTTGTTATATAGACTGACATTTCACTCAATCGTCTCTGGATAACGCTGTATGGGCCCTTCTTCAGAGCTCTCTGCTGAAGTTGAGAGCACTGTTTTAAAGTTTTAAACGAGTAAACACACTTTCACAGTGCTGCTATAAATACTAAGATTCAAGATATAAAATTTGTAGGATTGAAAGAAATATTTATAAACCGATGTAAAGTAACAAATATAAATATATTTTTATCCTTAATAGTATGTCAATGCACCTAGTTGGAAACATGTACTATTTCATAGATTGTACATATCTAAACCAACATTATAAAAATGGAATTTTTAAAAGCGTTTATTTTTCAAATATAAAACGGAGGTGCCCCTATATTATGGATGCTTCAACCTCTCCGATTTTAAAAGCTTCTGCGGTGCCACGTATACACATTAGCAATATGTGCTAATTATGATATTTATAACATTACATAACATTCAATTGAACAATAACGATTTTCAGAAGTATATTTAAATACTTAATTGATTACGAACATAAAACCATTTAAACCAAACCATGCAGAGTGAAATTCTGTAAATTATATATATATATATATATAGAGAATATTCTCAAATGGGACGCTATGAGTTTGGGGGTGGGGGTCTGATTTACTATAGGAAAATAATTAGTACACAATCTTCTTCCCATAGTATGATAGTATATATACTATTATAGTTATAAAGTAAAATGCAATAAAAATGTGATTATTATGTTAATATATTTTAAAATGCTGCTAAAAATCTCAATGAATTATTGAATAATAGGTACCCAAATCTACAAATAAAACTGACGTCAACACCTATTGTGGCAAAAATTGGGATCTGTATGGAAAGCAGGAAAAGGAACTGTTCAACAGTGAATGGTTGAATCTTACATTCTGGCTGTTAGGAGGGAGCTATGGAGAAGACGAAAGCATCGAGATTATTCCAAAACCTCATATAGATCTCGTTATCGACTTTGTGACATTTTATAAAGGTGAGATCATAACAATTTGGTATTGTTGTTTAAATTGGAATAAAATGCACATTACACATTTTTAGTTTAGAAACAACAAGAACTACATATATATATATATAATTGTTCAAATTATCCTCAATACTATACCAGAGGGTTTTAATCAAAATGTTAGTGTTTTTCCATATTAAAGAATAGGAGAAATGTAATGCTTTTCACCCAATTTTCATGAAAATGCACATTTTTAAGAAAATAATGTTGTTATTCACACTTTTAATAAATTGATGCATTTAGATGTTTTTTATGTAAAATTACATTGAAAAGTCATGCTAATCATTTTCCAGAAACCTTTTATTATTAGTACTAAAGCCTATTTTGTGCATATTTTAGCTTGAGAACCAATATTCAAATGTTTCTAGAAAATAATTAGTTTGACTTACCCATATAATTTTGCTTGAAATATGTAAATACGATTAGATGAACAAAATGATATGCATCAATTTATTCAAAAGTGTAAATAACATCTTTACTTTCATTAAAATGTGCATTTTCATGAAAATTGGGTGAAAACCATAAAATTTCGCCTATTATTTAAATATGGAAAAACACTAAAAAGCTCATAAAAAATAATGTACAATTTATGCAATTTAAGACTTACATATTTGATCATCCCATGTATCATATTACTTGATAAAAATATCAAACCTTTTTTGCACCAAACTTTTGATTAAAACCCTCTAGGATCCCCGCGGATTATATTGTGTGAAATCGGAATTCGTTTATATATGTGATGCATATAAATTATTTATTGTTTAATTTGCATAACAAGGAATTGAAATAAGTCATTTTTAATTAGGTACTATAGCTTAATTAATTTTAACAATATGCAATAGTTCAAGACGTTTTAAAATAAAATGGTCAAACATTTTTAGCATGAATCAATTAATTATAAAATTAAAAAAAGATCATTTTGCGATCTAAAATTATCGAACTTGCAAGACAAAAATACAAAATGAAATAGTTGTTCTACTTCCCATTAAGGTCCATGTTCAGACAACACAACTCAGTTTCAGTGCCCGGATTTGAATTTATCGAATCGTTGTATCGATCGGAAGTTGCTATGCGACGATGACGACGGTCATCACTGTGGAGGGGATAACTACACAACTTCACCTGACAGGGCAGGATGTAGGCCAGAGAAAACGACCACAACCACAACCACAACCACAATCACTAAAACAAAAAATATTTGTTCAACATTGTGTTTGATTTTTTTAATTATAATCTGTACTTTTGTAGTATTTCTTCTCTTTGGCCTGCTTTATTATTTGCTCTGTGTTCGAACAAAAATAATAGTCCCGTTACATAGAAAAGTTTGGTTCGTAAATCACGCTTCAAAAATGAGTACAAACGCTTAACCTAAATCGTTCTATATATAAATAACATTTTTTCCATGATTTTATTATAACATTTCTTCAGATTTACCTTATGATATTGATGGAGATATGTTTCTAATTACATTTTATTCTTTTGGAAACTGTTAAAATGTAATTTTTATTTTAGTTTTCTCAGTCACATATGAAATATAATCTAAAGATCTTGTTGATAGCATTGTCTAACTGTTACCTATACATTTAATTCAAAAGAATTATAAATTCTCTAATTTTAATATTTTTCGTGATGTGAGGTGTATCAAGAATTCAAGTATTTTTAAAATGTTTTCAGACAACCTTATATTATCATGGAACATCCATTCATTACAAAAGTGGATTATTGTAACCCTCCCAGCTCCCCAAATCTATTTTCAATGAAAGTTTATACATCGTTTGTTAAGTTAGCATAGTTCTGATTATATCCGCTATACCTATATTATACATCGTTTGTTAAGTTAGCATATATATTATACATTGTTATTATTTAGATAGAACAATTTATATGTATGAGTAATTCCTTTGAACGTTTTATATAAATGTACTGAAATAAATTGTTTTTTATTTGAAATTGTTTTGTTGTTAGTTTTAAATTTTACCTTGTTACATGCAATTTTTTATTCATATGTACACATTTAATTTGGATTACGTAAATAGTTCAAGGAATATAAAATACTTATTCATTATACTAATTTATTACATTAAAAGTCTTCTTGATATACTAGTCTACGTAATATAAATTCAATTAGAATCTAGATAAACTTTGCCAACGTTAACATGTACTAAAAAATATAGAAATATAAAATACGTCTATTATATGTTTAGAAATAAATTCTTTCTTAAATTGAAATTTGGTGAAACAAAAGTGAAAATAAATTAATTTAGTAAGTGATAACATCGATTTCTAGCTAAAGTTTGAATTTAAACATTGCATTTTTAAGAATAGATTTATGAATTTCAACTCGATTTTTATCTATTATATTAATCATAAATAGTTTATTTTAAATTTTATAAAATTTTATTTATAGTACATTATGCTTCTATAGCTTATAGTTATTATAATAGACAAGTAATGAAATTTGACAATGAGCCCAAACTGCATTAAATTGCCATACTAACATAATTGCTATCATTCAATAAAATTTGTATGTGGAACAACATACCTATACCATCGATTCATTGAAAGATATTTAAATTATCAATAGATAAAATATATTTTGAGCTTTTAATAGTTCCTTATGTTTTACCAATTTTTCAATTCATTATTTGTCATATTACTTGTAGAGTAGTTCCTTATAACCTAAAATCTTTATTAAGGTGGTATAAAAAAATTGAACATAGGTATATGGAATATTTATGCAATTCTGTAAATTAAATGCTTAGTATATTTATTATCACTAAACTGTCTACATTTTATATTAGAATGTCAGTCGAATAATTAATTAAATAATCACTAAATAATTGAAGCATATTTCGAATATAGATTTTCAGTATTTATTTTAATTCATTATTTTTTATTTCATTAAATTTGATTTAATTGAAAATTTGATACATAAAAAGAGTCAGTTTAATTTATTATTCCTTCTTAATCATTCAATTCGATAGCAGAATATTCGACATTTTACTGAGTTTAATTCAAAAGTGTTATTTTATTTTAAGTTTTAAATCTGACTTCAAATCGCGCTGCCTCGATTTATGCTCATTAGTAATATAATAATAACAATACTAATAAAGTAGCTTTATTTTCTGTATGTATGATACAAATAAGTATATAAATGGGAAAATAAATTAATAATTTATGTGTATTTAACAAACATGTTTAAAGTATTCTCTGCATGATACAAAATAAATTGTCTAATAGAAGCGGTAACTATCCCCCATGTTGAATGAAATGTGTTTTCTCTTATAGCGAAAAACATAAGTCTGTCTAAAAACTAAATTTATAATTTTTTTTGAAAAATAAAACCCTATATTCGTATTAGAATTTATATTTATTTTTCCAATTGGCACTCAGTGGGTTGTCCTGAAAATATAGTTTTTATTTAAAAATGTTTCATTATGTATAGAAAATATATATAGTGTTTTAATTTAATTTAGAGTGTTAACAGGTGAATTCAATCAGTTCACGGACTCGATATCAAAGCAATACTCTACACATATAATCCATGTATTTTAATTAACAATAGATAGTATACATTGTGAGATATTGCTGAAAATTTAAAGTCAATATAATCTTCTAGAATATCAATTACGATCGCTGGTGAATACAAAGTATTATTTCTTTTACTAAGTTGAGAGTAAAGAAACACATAGATAGTCGTTACAAATACATAATTAAAAACTATACCGAAAGTATATCGAAAGTGAATCTAATTCAATTATATTTTCCAATTCACTTTTTTCGTTGTTCAGCATATCCAAAGAGGATGGAGATAGTTCTTCAAATATAACCGACTCAGGTTCACTGCTGTCCACGATCTCAGTTCCCAAAAAAAATTTTTTTGAGGAAAACGAAACTAAAAATTCCTGTTATATGAACACTTGTAATATGAAAAAAGATTTCACCTATATAACGACAGCCTCACAAGGAATACTTTCTATACAAATTATCACTGTTAACAAAAATAGTTTTTCAATATATAGGTCAACACGAAAAAAATTTAAATCTAGTTTTATTTTTATAGTATATACAATGTATACATTTACATATAAATTACATAATTAAAATATTACAAATTACATAATTACAATGTTCAATTACAAATTTTAAACATAATTACCTTCTGCATCAATCACTTTTCTACAATGTTCAATTAATTTTGTTGCTTTTTTATGCATTGTTTCTGGTCCTAAATTTCCCAAAGATTTATCTAAATATGTTTGCAAAACAATAATTCAATATTGTTCCTTTTCCTTTCCAGCATCGGAAATATCATCCGATCGCACATGTTTAAATCAGGAGAGTACAGAGCTTGGTGAAACAAACGAACGTTCTTTTCTGCCATAAAGTCCACGGTGTAACGGGAAACATGAGGACGTGCAACATCTTAATTTTTAATTTCTGCTTTCTGCTATCTCGGTATATATAAAAACGACAAAACTTTCCGCAGCAACCTATATGCGTATATAGATGTTTATGAATATCATCATAACCATAGAAACATCTCTGTATAATAGAATAATTTAAAATACAAAAATCGATTTAAAAAACGAAATTTTTTTCGTGTTAACCTATATTATTATATATACGTTTATAATAAAAATACAAATAATAAAAAAAAGTTTATTTAAAATTCGTTAAACGCATCTTTCAATAAAACTTTTCATTCAGAAATTTAGGCTTAACCTACAAATTGTCGGGCTCAGCCGTCTTGATTTATTCAGTTTAAGACATATTGGTATAAATCTAATTCGTATTTTTTATTCGAATTAATTATCATAAATGGAACAAAAGATAAAAATTTCACAAAAATATTGATTTATTGATTCATAAATATATAATAATATTGTCTATAGATCTCAATCGTTTAATATGAAACTATATTAAAAATATTCACAAAACTATTAACAAATCAATATTTGCATAACAATTTTATTAACTAATTTATTTGGAAATTAAGTATAAACCTTTAATTTAAAAAGCTAAAACTACTTTACGATGTATATTGGTGTTCCGAACATTTGCCTGTCATGAATATTATAAAATGTGTTATATATAGTTACACTTATAATACACTTGTAAATATTATGACTGTTTTGTTTATATACAGTATGTCCCATAAGTTACAATGACTTTTATAAAAAGAACTAATTTAAGAAAATAGTTATTTCCAAACTTTAATTATACATATAAAAACAATTATTATAATCAATGAACATGTACATAAAAGAGCAACGTTCTTTCAGTGATTTTTCGAATAGTTTCCACATGAAATCACGAAATCTCGACATCTTGAATAATGACTCTCAGATCTTCTTTGTTTTGTACATTCCTTGCTACAATTCTGAGACCGCATAATGTGTTATCGCAGGAAGTGAGGTCAGGGTTACGTGCTGGCCAAGGAGTCGATCCAAATTTGCCAACCCTACGATCCTGAAATGTGTCCGTAAAGAAAGTACACTTGGCCGATCTTTATAAAATTTGGTGTGAGGATGTATTTTCATATGTCCTTCAATATTTTAAGTTGTCATGGTAACCAATGACCTACTTTAAAAATGGCACTAAATTCAAATTTCCGTAGTGTCAGGGTGACCTGAAACAGTTTTTTAACATCGCTGCCTTAGCAACGCATTAATCGATAATATTTTTGGCAGAAAGTTAGGTATTGGAGATATAAATCATGTCTGAAAAGTTCAAGATCATTGGTTGCTTAGTTACCAAATGGCGCAATTTAAAAAAAAAGAAAAGGTCATTTTTTACCCTGTCAGGGTCGTGTCAGGGTTAAAATACGTCCAGAAGGGCACTTCCAATTAAAAATATGATGGCATCTACTAGCAAGAGAATTTTTTAACGCACATTGTTCTAAAATATTGGACCGATCGATAAATCGATAAAGCCTGCACAGCAGTTTAAAGTTTAAAACATACCCATTTTTTGCAAAAAAACATGTCAAAAAAAGTTGCCGTGTTAGGGCGTGTCATTGTGATGTATGGAAAATTCCGATCAATACCAAAGTTGTCATAGCAACACTAGACATTACTAGGTACATTATGTTAAAATTACAAGGTCATAGGTCACGTGACTAAACTTTGGCGGGCTTTTTAAAAAAATCTATGCACACACTTTTATAAAAAGTCGTTGTAACTTATGGGACATACAGTAATATATATAAATATATAATATAACAATTATTTAATAATATTTCCAAAAATGTATTTAATATCTTAATTTATCCAATTTCATCGCTCATTTATCGCGTTTTATGTATCCATCAAATATTCTATCGATCTTAAGATTGCGCATATTCACAAAAGGCAGCAGCAATGAATGCAACTATATAAATACACACTAATAATACTCAATAGGTATGTCATAAGCGAATTAGAAATGAATTTATGATATTTAGAAATTTAATTCATCGTGTCATTCTTTAATGCTTTTTGTTTTTAGGTATTTATGTATTTTGAGTTCGCTTATGCATTAGACAATTGAAAAATCTTTTTTCGCCAAAAAACATACGAAGTGTATACATATAACTGATCAAACACTATAAATGTTTTATATAAAAAGTATCTTTATACAAACTTATAAATAAGATTATATTAAATTTTTATATTTGTCAGTATCCAAATTTTAATAAAGCTATCCCATAGACATTATATATAGTTGTAGTTATATAGTGTGATGTCTATGAGCCTATATTAAATTAAAAGTATTGATTTTCTTGAAAATATATTAATCAAAAGAAATGCTAAAATAACCTGATCTATTATAAAGTGCAAGATGATTTTAATAAATATTATCAAATAATAATTTAAGAATATATTTTCAAATAAATAAACTGTTGTTATATTATATTTAACAAATTTTAAAAACAATAGTACAAAGTTATTTATTAAAACAATCAAAATACACAAGTTATCTATAAGAATTGAAATATACAAATAATGATCAGTGTTGATTAAAACCGTCAAGTTATTGAATTACATTTTCGATTAAATTTTGACTTTCAGTGCATACATTAGTCTTACTGTAAAATATATACCAATAATTACAAAAAAATTACAGCAGAATATATGTGAAAAAATAAGATTTAACATTGATTAATAGTGGCATTGGCATACAAACTATCTAAATATAGTAATTAAATATTTTTGAAGGCACGTAATCCCGAGGGAGCTGGAGTGGACATTTACAAGAAGAATATAATTGTTACGTAAATTTTAATAATTGAATTTAACTTTAAAACCGTGTACTGAAATCCATGCAGTGAACTTTTGGAATCTCTTTTAAATGCTTTTTCAAGTATCCTATAAAATGTTCTACCAAAATACATCACAGCATTTGTATAGCGAGTAGGTATGTAAAGTTATGAGAAATGACTGTAAATTAAAATGAAAGGAAGTTCAAAGATAATCTGTAAATATACATTGGAGGCAAAATTGAGTGAGCTACTATTTCAATATCTTAATCCTGTGGAACAAAAATAATTTTGCGTCCTCCATGGAATACTATTGCTATAATAGTTGTTGAGAGCCGTAAAAGTTAGGTTGTAATCTACTTTTCATGGGAGAACAATCGGTTGAAAATCTTCTATTGTCTGCAGACAGTCTGTTAAAACCACGAGCTCTATTTTGATTGGTTGAAGGAGGCAGACGTCGTCGAACGACATTTCCGATTTCTGGTTTCGTGTCCTCCACGTCGTACTGGCGAGCTGGTAACTCAGGGGCATCATCTACCGAGGTGTCAGTAGACTCCTGGGCGGTAGCTTCCAAGATATTGTCACAGCTAGAACTTCGAATTTGAGTTTTAGGAACGGGTTTTGCCTCAACTGTAACCTGTGGTCGAAGCTCCCGAAGAACACCATTGGGTTTGTTATCGATGCTTGCACGACTGTGGGACCTGGGTTTGGGAGGATACCGACCAGTCCGCACGAAATAGTAAATGTCCTCCACTTCCATGTACAACTGGTCAAACTCCCTTCCATTGTTCGTTGCAGAGCTGACAGAAGCAACACTGCTCATTTTCGGTGCACTAAAACTTCCACTGGGATTCATGGAAGAATTGGTGGTCTCTGGCAGATGCTTTAACAAGTAGCGAAGGGATTCTTGAGCATGACAACTCGATAGGAATGTCTTAACGCGTTGGGTATGTTTTTCTAGGGCATGAAAGTGCAAAGGAAGATTGGAATCACCCATAAAAAAGTTATGATCATCCAGCATGGCCGGTGTTACAACGTAGAATCGTTCAGGATTGTCAAGAGCTGCTATTAGAAGAAGGTCCCCGCGATATGCGGATGTGATCCTGAGGAAGTGCTTGTCCGAATTTGTCAGAGATGGCATTGGAGCGTTAAACAGTGGATGAATGCTGATTGGAAGATGAAACTTTCGCATTAGAGATTTTAGTGTATGGACACCAGTAATGCTATCTCGGCCAGCAACTGGACTTAAGGAACACTTTTCCTCAGTCCAAATGTAAACCGTTTGTCCACTGGAATCATGACAGCGGATCATTTGAAGTTCTTTTACCTTTGATCGAGATTTACTCATTTTATAATTATTATATTCAACAAAAGCCAACACAGTACCCGCTTTAAGAATAATACTATTATTTGAACTCAATTCTGATTTTTGAGAATTTCCCAAGCGTGGGACAAAGGCCTTAAGATCCTTACGAACAATGAAAGAATGGGGCCGGAATCTAATGACGTCTCTTACACTTGTCCAGTGTGGGATTTGTTGACCATTCTCGTTAAGAATTTCAAACCAGTTATTGTAATTAAGAGGAAGAATTAGTCTGGCATGCTTTTCAGTCATAGGTGAATTCGTTTTCCAATCTATAACATTTTTT
>JAUZNC010009817.1:0-31688 GCA_034780395.1 Vannuccia rotundouncinata | reverse complement strand
CAGAAGCCATTTATCGCTTCAGAAACTCATTGATTTCACCTACTTCTGGACAATTGACACTCCAGCCCATGCGATTACAACTGAACTTGATAACTGTGCCGCACAGACCCAAGTAGATTGGTGCAATTTGTTCCAGATAATTAGAGCTGCATCCAATACAGCTCGGTGGCCTCGATGGCAATTTTGAACCAAAGATTGTGGAAATCAATGAATCATATTATTTTCACCGCAAATATGCTCAAAGTGCATGGAATGATGGTTTCTGGTGCTTTGGGGGAGTTGAACGTGAACATCCCCATAATGCCTTTATGGTTCAGGTGAATCGCCGTACAGCCAATGTCCTTCTGCCTCTAATTACATCGAATATAACTATTGGCACTCATATTTACTCCGATGGTTGGGCGTCATATGCCCAAATTGGCCAACTCTGTCAAGGTTATGGTCACACCGTCATTAACCATGTCCATAACTTTGTCAATCCACAGGATGAAAGCATACATACCAACACGATTGAAGGCTTTTGGTCCCAAGCCAAACGAAAGCTTCAGGATATGCCTGGGACTAGTCGTGCCCTATTCTAGTCACATCTGGATGAGTTTATGAGGTGATGGCGTAACAATACCTTTTCCACTGGTTCTGCAAAACCTTTCCAGAAGTTTCTGGTATCTATTACCGAACAATATCAATGCTTTTACAGCTTTACTTAATTAAATATACTGTTTTGGAAATTATTATTTTTATTTTTAATTTTGAGCGCTAAAGTAGAAGTACGCCAATTGTATACTCTAAATTTAGAATTTTCCTCAATTTTGGCCTAAATTACCTTGTTTTTTCTAAATTACCATACATGTACCACATTTTTTTACAGTGCATGTGAACATGCATACACATACCATACATTTCAAAATTTCATCAATAATAAATTATTAAATTATCTTAATCATGGACTCTTCTAAATTAAACTAAAAACAAATTTTGGTTCACTCTGATTGAGTTCCACTCCTTTCAAAACGCACACCCCCTATGACGAATTCTGGCTACGCCCATGTATATACTATATATATGATGAATTTTATAAATTATTCAACTAATATGAACAAAAAATTAAAATTTAGAAATATGCTATATAGTCAATGATATAAATGAAATATTTACCGTCGCACTCATGATAAAAAGCAAAAAATATATAGTTTTAAACTACGCGGTTAATATATTTTTTTCAAATTTATTTTAAAAGTTTATAAAAATAATTTATTAATTCAATAAAAATTATATACAAACTGATCAAAAAAACGTCCAAATCAAATTTCAATTTTATACGGTAATAGTTTTGTTTTAAAAAGGATATTCAATCAGTAATATATATTTCAATAGTCTTTTGACTAGTATATATTGATTGAATTCCCTTTTTAAAGCGAAATTATTACCGTATAAAATTAAATTCATTGCATTATTAACTCCAACGAATTTCATATTGATTATCGATATATAGATTATATTCCTACACAACCGTTTATTACTATCGAATGTTGGTCTGTTTGCTGGTCTAGATAAATAATATTTAAATCAATGTTAATGTTAATACCAAGTTTTTTTTCCCATGGGCGGAACCAGAACTTTATTTAAAAGGGGGGATCGGGAGAGCATGTCCAAAAAGCGACATTTTAATCTTTGGGGTGCCATATCGTTGTTAAATTAAATTTATTTTTAATTAAAATTAAAATTAACAAACTCTTTAGAGGCAGATTTGAGCCCGGGCCCGGGCTTTTTTGGTCTCTTTATGTAAAATTTAAAAACCAAACTATATTTAGGACATTATCGATTGAAAGCCTTAAAGCATTTATTAGAAATCAACAATTGTATTATTTATTTTTAAAACTCCAGCGATTTGGAAATGCAGACATAATTCCCATGCATCCCTAAACATTCTGACCCAGTATATTGACGACCTTAGACCAATTTCTCTTTTTCCGATCCCAGTAAAAATCTTCGAACGGCTATTCATCACTAAAATGAAAAATCAACTTCTCCAGCATTATAGACCAGATCAACACTGTTTCAGACTTCAATCCAATTAACATTAGCCTACTACAACACTTATATCCACATCAATGATGCAGTTTTTCGTCTTCCCAAAAGGAAAAATCCGCCAACCTCCTTCAAGGAATACATACTATGTCTTCACTCCTACTTTTCTTGCACTACTGCTTTAATCAATTCTATTTAAATACGCACAGTATTTTTTTACAAACTGATAAAAGTATAAATCCTTAAAAAATAATATATGTTTATATACACAAACAATAAAAAAATTATATAGAAATCTATTTGCTATTCTTTTTCAAAATTTTATTATTAACTTCCAAACTTTAAGAAATATTATTTGTAAAATTTCAGATTTTATTTTTGTATTACGTACATATTATATATACCAAGGATTGTATATTCTATGAATTTTTGAATATTATAAAATGCCATAAAATCAGAATTTATAGATACTATCCGATCAATCTCCCTAATACCAATCCTTATCACGTCTCACGGAAAAGATTCTCATAAGGAAAATCATAGTTCCATCGTTGAGTAACACGCCTTTGAAAGCAATTCTGCAAAATCAGTTCGCTTTCCTTCCAACAGAATGCACCACAGCAGCACATATACCGTTCTTGCAAACGGTAACAGACATTCTAGAAAAGAAGAATCCGCTATTGTTATCGCTTTGGATTTCTCTAATGTCTTGGACACTGTTGAGCACCCGGCCCTACTCTATAAAGCCTCAAAAATGCAAATAGATGACAGCATATATAATTGGCTGGTTAGCTACTTCAAAGATCATCAACACACCACGAAATACAACTACATCAAATCAAGCCTATTGGTCTGCAATAATAGCATCCGACCTCACTACGGTATATAAAATAATTGCATAATCAAGTACGCAGATGATACTTACTTATTTATACGAGCTATTAAAAAAATACACCACACAAAAACTTCATTCCAAGAATGCTTGACTTTATATTACTTAGGTAATTTTTTTTACTCGTACATATTATATTAATTATACCATTTGTATATTATAATGTACCCTGCCAGTTCGATAAATATACACTATTTTTATTATTATTATTATTAGAATACAATTATGATCAATTTTATCACAAACTATCATAAAAAATATTGACAATTACAGCTATAGACTGACAGTTATTTATACAAAAACATTAAGTTGTTTTTAACTTAATAATACGATGGTATTGATTATGGTGATATCTTTCTTTAGCATATTCCATATTTTAGCTGTAAAGAATTTTAATGATAATTTTTGATAATTTATCATAATCAACAATAAATGTAATACAATTATGAATGATTGAATTAGTATAAAGATTTAATGTCTATTATCAAAGAGGGAAAAAGCTAGATAAACAAAATATATACCTCAGCGCGCATTTTCTGAAATAATAATATTATAAAACGTATTCTTAATATTATGGAGACCATCATTATTTTGTTCTATTAAAAAAAAATATGCTTTTCAAAATAAAATTAATTAATTTTGTTTCTTAGAGGTGAACAATTAACATTACTTTAAAAGTGGTATAATTCAGGTTTAAAAATAATGAAAAAGAATTTTGATTTAAACGTTTAAATGTTCCAAATAATAGATAAATAAATACCTAATACACTAAAATAATTTACTATATGATCATACATGAAATAAGTTTATAGAGACTTCCAAAGAAATCTAATATAAATAAATACAGAAAACAAAATTAGCAAAATAACTTTGAATGAAATATCATAAAATCGTTGCTCGTATGTGTGATTTTGTTAAGCATATATAGCGAATACGTCTAAATATTATTAATGAAATGATACTTTTAAGCATAACAACAATATATTTATATATTCTTTTAAGCATTAATAAAGTTATTTTAAGTATATTTTATTCCCATGATATTATAATCAAACATCTTTATTATTTAAATTGAGTTCTCTTCATTATCATCTCAATGCGATGTTGTATGAATAAATATTTGATTTGTTTAATTTAAAACAAACGAAGTATAATTTTAGAATAAATGTTTGACTAAATTGAGGTGTTTTAATATGCAAATGACTTTATATATAATAATAATCAAATAATGACATACATTATTATATCTATGTATCTTAATTATGTAGAATCTGCCTATCAATAGAAGAGTATTTATATTAAAACTTACATCGAATCTATTCAAGTGATTTGACTTTATAAATTCTATAAATTTGAGGGCAATATAGACAGCCTGATGCACATTTCAAAGTTTCGACCCGATTCTCTTCTTCCAAATTAAAGTCAAACTTATTCAGTTCAAACAACTGGCGTTCAAGAATCGTCAGAAAGGATAGCAGGTTGAATTGTAATGGTCACGTTATTATTAAATCACTTTTATATTACCGCATTGCTTCCTTCCGTCGGCTCTTCTTCAACAGTCAATGTAATATTTTCTTCGGCTTCATAGTGTTATCTAATTGACTTGTTTTTATAATTACTGGAAATTTACCTTTTCCTCTGCCTCGGAAACATATGGCTATAATAAAAGAGACATATATAATCCTGGGGACCTGTGGAGTTCAAGAAGGGCCTTCACGTTGGCGAGGAGGGGGGAGGGGGTGCCGATGTCTGTTCAAGGGAACTCATCTATGGCGCACTAGACAGTTTGTAAGTTTAACTATACAAAAGGCTATACTAATATATCTAAGTTAAACTTCGTTATTTCTTTCTTCTATAGGATGTATTTTTATGCTATATATAGACGCGTATTTCTATTGTGTTTAAAGTATCTGAACTTATATACAAAATTATTTAAATACTATTGGATACCAGAGACACTGGTTGTGCAGGTGGGAAAGACGTTACCTTAGAATTTAAGCATGAGTATACGATAAATTTTCTATAGTTAACTTATTAACACATTATATACAATATGAGATACATTATGTACTTTGTACTTTTAATATATGACATATATTATAAGTACAATACTATAAACAGGAACCAACACAATAGTTCATATCATCGGAATTCCATTTTTATTATATATTAGACAATATTGACAAATGACAGGTTATATATAAATAGAATTATTTTTGTAAATGTAATTTTAAAATTCACAAAATATACTTTAAATATATAATAAAATTTGTGTTATTAATACGTCATATTATGAAAGAGTTATATTTGATATATGACGAAATAATGTTACATAAACAATTGTTTGTTCAGAATCATTTACAATATATAGAAATATTTATGAAATTAGATAATTTACAATTTTGGGAGGTTAAATTTAGATCCATTATTTATATAAGCTTATATTGCAAATTTTGACAATCTTGCTATTTCGGCAAATATATTCGCGTTAAACTTTTCTCAAAGCAATGCTCTCTGTTTCATCCATGTCAACATGGGTAAATATCAATAGACCTAAATATTACTGGACTATATCAACAATGAAGAAGGATCTTTGCCTGCATTGTGCCATATTTTTTCTAATTCACGTTTTCAGCCTTCTGAGAGCATTGAAACTCAGTTTGCTCAAGCTTACCTATGTTTACCTATGTATGTGAAAGTTGGTGTCTTGGTATTTTAGAAAAAAGCTATGTATAAGCAAACAGGGGGGGGGTTAACCTTGTTGTTTAATAAGGGTTTAAAACAAGACTAATAAATTAATGGTATGGATGCAAATTCTTATATATACTACAATTTATAATAGTGCAAGAATTCAACCGGAAAATAGTACAACAAAAGCTAAATGTGTTACAACATCGAAACTCCAACCGATTGATAAAAACAAAAAGTGTACTATCGAAAGTGAATGCTACTGCAGCAAGTATTAGCTCGAATTGATGTCACAAATTCAATCAACTGATAAACGGCCATCTACTGCATCAAATAACCTTATGTAATAATGTTTCTGTAACGTGCATTGAAAACTGTTTCAAATCGTGTGGAATTAGTGTGGAACCCGTTTGAAGATATAATCACGATTCGGATGATGTGCAACTTTTGATAAATCAAATCGCAGAAGATAACTTTTATTATATGTCTCTTTAAGATCTGATTGATGCTGAATAATCGTTTCCTTAATTATTTCATTTTTTCCAGATGTAAATAATGCTCAAGACTAATGTAAAGACTTGTACAGTGGAAATTCAGTTTAGCAGAAAAATAACTCCAATTAATACTTAGGGGAAGCTAAACTGATGAAAACTACCAAAAAGCATCAAACTACCATTGACTCATTCTTTTTCAATTGTCTTATCATTGCATACAAAATGTAATGTATAATATTATCCCTCAAGACATTTTCCACCAAGGATATATTCTGCGGTAACAAAATCTTTTGAGTTTACTTCTGATGCAATTTGTAAGATATGTACAGAACTTCTATATGAAGCGTACATTTCGATCGAAGAAGTGACGGGTAATACATAAAGTATACACTCTTTTATGAAAAATGCCCTATAACCTGATAATACTGTTATAACACTATATATGGCAGATTTCCATAGTGCAATTTTCTTGCAACTTTCCACAATAAAAAGAATTTTGACGGAATGAAGCTACTTATTTAGATAAATACATATATTAAATTTAATAAAAATAACATTTTTGGAAGAAGGGAAATCTCAGAATTAATTAACAAAACTCCAATTCAATTCTTTCTCTTCAACAAGTAAATAATTTCTTCTTCAATAGTTATTTAATTAAACAGCGTATGATTTTCATAATATTTATTAAAGTAAAGTATATTTATTAATATTGAAAATTATTATAAATAAGAATAAATAATAGTTTTCATAAATAAGGTCACTTTATTTTTCATAATAAAACAAACAATCCAAAGCTTTGCAATATTTATAAAGCACACTTTAATAAGAATAAAGTGATGAATGAGAAAGATAGAGAACATAACACAAAAGCTTTTGATACGGTCCTGTAACATCTCCAGTTCCTAAATCGTGAATAACTGTACAAAATGTTTGAGTAAATTACCGGTTCTGTAATACAATCATAAATATATATAGGAAAAATAAATACTGCGAAAAGTATTATACAATTATAAATAGCACGTGAACAGACAGGTATAAAGCATAGATAGACATTTTTTAATAATAAAATAACAAATGAAAAAGATTTGTGTATAGAATAACAGTGTACAATTCAAGGCTTACCCAACTTTTCTGAAGTTAAAGAGTAAATTAAAGAGTGAAATATATATTTGTACAAAATAAAACCCTTAATAAACCTAATATTTAAATGTTTTAAATAAAACAATGACAATAATTAATATAACAAATTTGAAACTTATAAATATGCAGCAGATGTCTTGGACCTATATAATTAATCAGTTGATTATCATGATTGCTGAATCGAAAAAAACTTTTGTTAAATACGAAAGACATTTAAAAGTGAAAATCAATAAAGAATTAATGTGAAACGTGTCGATACGATTGCTTCTTTCGAAAAAATGAATAAAGTCGAAAATGCTTACAATTGTAATCTATATGATCATTTATACGAAGAGCAAAAGTTTAAAAAGTAACAAAGTTAATATTTGAAATATAAACGCAAAATATTAATTAAAAACGTTTATATGTAGAAATGAAAGTTACATTTCGAAAGTTTCCTACCGTCCAAGTAAATTACAAGGTTTCCCTTATCCATGACTTTAGTGAAAGATGTTTTATGCTGATGATTTCAAACAATTTCAATATTTAAGATATACAGTAAACTGGGAGTATATAATATTATCGAAATAACGAAAGAAACCACTATTATAAATCTAGATATCCAGAATAATCAAATGCTTGACTCATTAACAATGTATCCATATCGCTAACAACCATATTACTATAACTATTTTCTGATGATGGAAAAGCAAGATTTTCCATTGAAACGGATGGAACATCGTCCAATAACGACTGTATTGAAGGACTTAATCTGTTCAAATCCTCATGAACCACCCCCTGCGGCTGACTGTTAGCAGTATGTTGGTGGGACAGATGATTATTAGATTGGTTATAGGAGTAATTGAACGAGGGATCATTGTATTGAAAAGAAGGATAGGATGTTGCTACCGATTGTGGTTGCCAGGGCATGTGACTAATTGTGTGTTGATTTGTTGTGGGCGGGTGAGCGCCGTGCAATTGGTGTTGCTGTTGCTGACATTCAACATTGGCAGGTGTACCTGGATGCGCAGAATAAAATTCGGATTGGATAGCGTCAAATGGTTGCCTAGCTACGAAGGGAGTTTGATTCCACTGCTGACGTTCAACCTGCCAATTAGACGAGTAATGATGATTGGACTGCTGTTGTGTTCTGTAGACGTACTGGGCCTGAGGGCACGATGCAGCGGTCGGATACGGCATTGAAGGTGTTGCTGAAGCCTGAATGAGCGAGGGCCTCATGGCGACACTGCCATGATTGAGATGCATACACGGAGTCTGATGACCGGTTTGGGATGGTTTGCAACAGGAGGAACTGCACGATCGACAGGAACATCCGCCGTTATTCTGACAATTGTGGGGGACCTGTGCCCCTTGTTGCGTTCGACAGGGATTGGGACAACAAAGGTGTTGGAGGCTGGACTGATGGGGGGCGTTAAAATGCTGAGGTAGGGGAATCTGTTGAGGACCTTGAGAACACGAATTATACATCCCATGCTGAGGAACTGGGGTTAAATCCCCGGTAGAAAAATGGTTTGGGGAATATGTTGGGTGACGATGGGATGACAGCATTTCGTGCTTGTTAATAATGTCTTGTTGGGGATGTTGTTGTTGCGAGCAGAATTTGTCGCTGGCAGTTTTATTGTTGTTGTTGTTGTTCGATGTGAAGTTTTGCGACAATTTAAATCGTTGTGTAGGAGTCGATATTCCCGCGTTGTACTGTGGTTCAATCTCAATGGACGTATCTGGTTTGAAAACTCCAACTTGGGGCAGCGTTGGGATAATTGAAGATCCGGTTCCTGAAGTCATAGATCCTACTCCGCTGCTTACTTGTGAGCTTGTTGTACTCACATTACTGGGATCACGTTTGTATTTGTTCATTGTATCGTACCATTGGGCTGGAAGAGAAATATCACACCATGATGAATCAATAAAATCGAAATATATAAGGTGTGTTGTTTAAATTTTGTTCTGTAAACCTTTATTTATTATTTTTTTTAATTTTATATAACTAAAATAATATTTATTTAATGTTAAAATAGAAGTCATGTGTCGTAAATAATCCATTACATTGTCTAGAAAACATTAAAGTGAAAATTTTAACGGTGTCAATATATAAATGTTATTACATCATTTGAATGATCAAATTCAAAAGAATTAATTAATTTAGTTTTAAAGTTGTGTGACGTCCTTTTGGGACATCCTTTGCATCAAAGTAAGCTCATACTAGAGTGTCAAAGTTAAATTATTAAAATTATGTAATTTTTAACCATAAAATGTGATGCCCTTTGAAATTAAACAGTTACATTACATATAACGATAGCGGCGCTCCTTCTAAAACGCCAGTTAATGCGTTACATGCCAAAACGAAACTGATATCTGCTATGGACCCTTTTGATGTTGTAATGTTTAAATTTATCAAACTGATATTAATAATTTAACAATGCGTATATGTTTCTTTATAAGCATCGTAAGGAAGTAAATAAGAAAAATGCACAGTATATAGTCAATGCTTTGTTTGACTGTATCGATTTAACAGAAATCAATATCCCTATTTTCTCTATTTTCTATTAGAAACATGTTCACTGCGAAAAATATGTCATGTATATAAAATATTCCTTTTTTCTTTTGTTATATTAGGTCATCAGGAAAAACATGTACACAAACAGATCGGCCGCTAAAATTTTGGGAACACAGTTGATGGTAATGTTATTATGCTTACTTGAAAAGCTAGCGGGAAGATTTGCGTTCGTCACAGTAGTTTCCGTATGAGGCGTATGTGCTGGACCTAAAGATTAAAAGTGAAAATTAGAAATTCAAGTGATTCGTAGAAATTCATAGGGTATTGACTCTTCGTCGTGGTTCTTACTGATTTTGTCGATTGTCTCATGTGTAGACTGTATGGAAACACTACGAGGCTCTTTGATCTGAAGAAGCGGTGTACGTCCACGAGATACAAAGCGAACCCGACGAAGACCTATCACGCTATCATCGCCTTCCTACAAATATATTCAAATTGAAACATCTAACATTAATATAGAAAATTCGGCAATTGATTTCTCTATTGTAATGATGAGACATACCATCTGCAGAACCTCATCATCTGATAGTTGAGACGAGTAATGACTACCAGCAGCTTGCAGCGTCTCCTCAGACATGGGACTGCCTCCGCCCCCACCCGTGTATGAAGGACTTGAACCACCCTCAATTGTTCCTAAAGGGGAGTTGTCCTCGTCTCCTCCACGAGATCGACTTCCGCTGTCACGACTAGAGGGCCTCTCACTCCCCAGAACTCCTGCCCCCCCAATGTTTTGAGCGACTCGCCCGTATCCTTGGTTACCGGCGCCTCCATTATCGTTACCCGGTGCTTTGTTACTCCAGCTCTCGCCTTTGTGTTTCTTATTAGCATATACCTGTGTAAGTAGATTGTAATATTAATATAGTATATTAAAAGTATTCTAGTAGAATTTGTTTTACTAAATATTTTATAATTTAATATATTATTAAAAGTTCTACTTGTAAGTAATATAACAAACAAAATTATATTATTATACTATTGAAGGATATAGATAAATCTTTGACGGGTTATTTCTTGTCGACTTACCTCAGCTCCATGTACGGTCTTGACATGTTTGCGCAGTGAACTTGGATCCGTGTATCTTTTGGTACAGCCTGCCACCTTGCAGACATAGGGCTTCTCATTGCTGTGCGTCCTATTCTGGTGTTTGGCTCGGTCAGAGGCGTTGCTGAAAGCTTTGTCACAGCCGGTGATTTCACAATGGTAGGGCTTCTCACCTGTGTGTGACCGGAGATGGGTCTTAAGATTTTCCAATCTGGAGTAGGACTTGAAGCATCCCTCAAACTGAAAAAAAAGTATCGATTTTTATTTAAATTGAGAATTTGAATAACTTTTTTAATTATTTGAATAATAATTACCGAGCACTTGTGCGGTTTTTCCCCAGTATGACGTCGCATGTGCACAACGAGCATGTATTGGGCCTTGAAAGGACGACCATTTCTGCTGCATTCATTCCAGAGGCAGACAAAGTTCTTCTTATTTAACATAATGTGATCATTGTTCACATGCTGAAGAAGAAACACGATTAAATTATTGAATGAAGACGTCATTCTTATTTTTAAACAAAATTGTTCTACCAGTAGAAATTAATTACATTATCGAGGGCTATGATCATTTTCAAAAAGATATTAATTTTGTTTTGTGTTATTTTTATTAGCTTTTGCAAAATACAAAAGACGGTTTGCAAGGTAATACGTTTTTTTATGTTTTCAATACAATAAAGTTTGTTTGGTGCTTTATACATCGAGATAAATCCCACCGATATTCCTAATTGAGTATTTTGTATCAATGGGGTTAAGAGTAAAAATCAACAATGGCATTTTTCAGCAATGCACCTTTAGGATCGTGAATCATATGGACAATTTGAAAGTAACAACTGCATTTGTTAAAGCCAGAGTCTTATAGAACGTCTATATCGGAGAATATTATAATGAAAATCATGGCTGTAATAGATGTTTACATAGTTACATTAGTGTACACTGTATCGAAATTATAAATCCTCAATCACCTACATATTTTTTCAACAAATAAGTCTATTCATAGATATATATATGCGGCACATAGAGAAAATCAAAGATGCATTGTGCAGAAATATCTCGTTCAGTTAGTTAGCCAAGAGCACCGATATTTGACCTCGTATGAGGTGCGGTTTGTGAAAAGAATTTTTGATTGATACGCTTGTCATCCTGAATTAGGTGATCCATTGAGGAACGTCTTTATATTGTCTAATTTGACGTCAGGATATATTAATGACGTCATTATATGTAAGATAGTATAACATCAAAGAAAGTATTTTGAATACGTTTAGAATAAATTCATGGTTAAATAGAAAAACTGTCACAACTTTTATCTAGATAGAGGGACATAAGTTGCGCTGTAATAATTTATTTTTATATCAAAAATCGATTAATTGATATTTCATTTTGACTGGAATAAGAAAAAATAAAAAAAGATGAACGCGTTGGTTTTATAGTTTTTTCTCTTGTTACCTTGACTAAATCTTCTTGCATGTCAAAGTGGCACATACAGCCGGTCCAGTGACACTCTGTTTCGACAAAGTCCGGTTCGCCCTCCTGAGGTATTCGACCCTGCGACGAGTCTGCAGCGGCCATTTGTATTGCCGATCCAGCACGACACGGTGAGTTACTTGACGACCCCGACGACATCGCCTGCCGCTGTTGATTCTTCAAAGTTTGGAAGGAGTTGGCGGACTTGCCCACCGGAGGACCGATGTCCATTGTTTCGTCGTCTTCTAGAAGTTCGGTTTTCAGGAGCATTGGATGTCCATGAACTCCGGGCGCCGAGACCGTTCCACTGGTCCCACTTGGACCAAAGGGAAAGAAGGGATGAGGGTGTTGAAAGCCGGGATATAGGGGTGGATAGAAAGGTGTCCCTCCTAAACTGGTCGGTCGACGGTCGAATAATCCCGCGGCGGCAGGACTTGCTGTACCCAAGGAGGCTGAACAGAATTAAAAGGTACGAGTATAACTTGAGTTTCATTAAATATAGTATTAGACACAAAATGAGACTTTCAACAATAAATCAAATGGGAAATTACCTGCCGATAAATGACCATAGGATCCACAGACACTGGACACGGCGGAACTTCGACCAGTGTGCAAGGACAGGGAACCCTGCGAACTCCTCGTCAAACTTGGAATGTCCAGGAGATCACTTAGAGGCGAGTGCGATAGTGCTCGTTTCTTACCCTGTAGCCGGTTGCTGACTAGGGGCCATTGATACTGAGGAACTGGTATTCCCCCCGGTGGGGACACAAATCCCATCGGTCCTAAACCCGGAGGTCCAGGTCCTCCTGGAAAGCACCCGGGAGGGGTGAACGAGATCTGGGAGGGGTTTTGAGCGGCTGTTTGTCGACGAAATTGTTCGTAATGAAGGCGTGAGGCCATCTGCGAGTAGAATGGGTCACCAACACTTCTCGTTCCGCTTGGTTGACATCCACTGTTGAGGAAAAAATTGTATGTTTCGGCTTTGAATAATCAATAAATAGAGGTTATGAATTCTTTGGTGACAATTGACAATACATTGATTGTAAATCAGAATAGAAAGGGATTAGTTTTTATGTTAAATATACACAGGTTTCCACTTTATATAATGTATTTGTTATCCATTTAATAAAAGTATGTATTTTTACAAGGGTTGGTTCGGTCATGTGATTAAATAATTAAACTTGTTTTACAGTGAAATTAAAATGAAGAACGAAGTTCATATTTATTGTTTAAAATAATAACATTTTGATAGTTCATCCACAATCTTCACGATGGAAATATATTGAATACTATTTTCGCGGCTAACAACAAAGTTTATGACTTCAATAGTACCATCGAAATGTATGGCAAACAAAACTTCTGTTGACACTTTATATACTGTGAAGCTTACTAAATAAACGCATATATATATAAATATTCATATCTAAGTATTTATTACCACCAACACCGTCCTGGAGCTTTGTAATAATTTGTAGATATTGGTTTTGAGTTACGAATGCGTAGCATGGCAGTGTGAGAATAGTCACATATTGATTTTAGATTTAAAACATCTGCATTTCAAAGAAATTCGGTCGCTGGAATAAGGTAGGTATCTCTATTTATACCCATATAAATCTACCGAAAATATGTTCGGGTTAGATGAGTTATTCCTGCATGCTAGAGTTGCTTCTTTATTACCGACATCATTCTAATAAATCCGGGGAGTAAATATGCTTGCCGCATTTGTACATCGTCAGGCAGAAAGTAAACACCCATTTTACGCACCCGTATGAATGAGTAGAGGGCTATACTTTAATGTATAACCATATGTGTCAAGCTAAAAGTAAAAAAGTCGGTTAAGAAAATAGCCGATAATATTTAGTAAAGTTTAATCAAATAGTAATCAAAGAAGTTAGGATCTCTTTACGCTTCTAATCTTTTATATAATATTTTTTATGGGTATATCAATCCATAATCTATTTTAAAAAAATTCACTTGGGACTAAAAGCAAAATCTACTTAAACTGCAAACAGTTAACTGAGACGCTTTTGATGAAGAAATATCATATTTAAAACACTTAACATAAATATACTATTTAATGTAAATATTGTAATATTTGCAAAAATGTACTATCACCAAATAGTTTGTTACACATACGAAACAGTATAAATCAAAGAATATAGAGCTCTACATTCTTTGGTATAAATGTATGTGTTTTCTGTTTTACTAAAGATGTTTTCAGATTTAGATTTATAATAAAACATTATATTTTCAATTACACTTAATTAACTATTAACATAAAATGTTGTAAGGAAGCAAAGATATTTAAGTAGTGTCATAAGGTGCGTCACCCGTGAATTAAAATTAATAAAGTGTCAAATTCAATCATTCTATTAAAATACATTTTCATGGAAAAATTTATAAACTAATTATCGGTTAAATTTGATACAAATGAAAAATTTATATTATTGATTTACGAATTAAATATATTTTTAAATATGTAGATTAAATTAACTGTAATGATCATTATTATAGATTCCTTTTTTTAATAGTTGGATTAAACATTTCTTTTTTTCAGTGAGAAATCTTGCCAATGTTTATAAATCTTTGAGTGTGCCAATTTATTGATTTATAATAATCATATACTCGAGTATATTACTACCCATATAAACCTATATCAATTTAAATGCATTAGATAGGGAATTTCAAAATAATTTTCACGTTTAAAATAATGTTAAAGTTGTACCTATGTATTATATAGGTCCTAAATATATAAATACGTAAAATTTTATAAATTAATATTTTAAATCCTAAATATTTACGTAAAATTCCAGTTAAAAGGTTTCTATTATGGTTCTTTCAAAATCTTTCATGACATTTTCACGAATCATTTCTTATAATATAAAAAATGAGTTATATATCATTACGAACATGAAAGTTTAAGAAAATGCTAAAGACATGACAACTATTCTTATGTACCTAATAAACTAGGTATATATATTTAATAAAGTCTCATAGTATATATATATTGCATTTCTGATACACAAAAAATGAATGTTTTCTAATATTTCACAGATCCAATTATGTGTATGAAGTTATACATTCATAACTTTATATGAATACAGGAATTATTTGTAACATAATGTAGAAAATTAAATAGATATTTGGAGAGAGATATCTTTGAAATAGTCTAGTTACACATGCTTAATATGTATAACGACGCATACAGGTATAAATTTCAGCATATCGTAAAGTTAACAAATTTGTTTGGAAAACCCCATGCAGAACTTTCGTATGAATAGTGATAGACTATATATTATTTGTATGTTATTCAACTTTTGCCAAGTTGGACTAAATTGGACAAGTTAAATAGACAAAGAGCAACACTCTTCGGATTTATGGTCTAGATTTGAGGACGCAGCCTCAATTGAGAGACTTTTTAATCTGCATGTCAAATGGAATTGTATATACTTCAAGACACATGCAAAAAGCAAGAAAATATTTATACTATGGAATTCTTTTGACAGAAAGATATTTAACTTGTATCAATGAATGAATTCACACATTGTTCAACTTTGGAAAATAACACGGAGTTGTGATATTTTAATGATACTTTAAATGTAACAAAATACTTTGTTTACAAAAAAAGACGATTGTTGACAAATGTAATCACTCTCTATTATTGATAAAGAATCTGAAAAGTATTTTTTGTTCGCTTTTTAAAATAAAAAGTCTAATGCATAATTTCTTTTACCTATAAAGATTTAAAAGCAATGTTTCAAGCATAGATAGGGATTATTATACACAAATAATATTTGAAGTTACCAAATATGTTTCCAATTTGCCTACTTCTGTTGAACTATATTTAAATTCATATTAAAAAAGATTATTTTATTAATAATTGATTTTACATAATAATAATATTATTTAGGTACCAGTAATTTGAAAAAGAATTATAAAGATTTATATATGAAATACGATCACCTTTTTGGCCATAATAACTATTTGAAAACAGACTGCTTGATCAGAAGGAAAGTACTTTAACACAAATACATAAACTTTTTAACATACAGCAGCTGATATATTGAAGTATTTATCTCGGGTTATCAAAATTTATCTCGGACCGCAGTTTTATCGTCTTTTTTGACTTTAATGTATGCGCGCATTCATTATTCTTGAGGTCAATAAAACTGGTCTGTATGTAGACTAGTTGGTCGAGGATATATTGAGGAATAATCCGACTCTTTCATTGCATCTAGCCAAGCCGACCTTCAAACATGCATAATTACCTATAAATACATAAACATGACAACTTTAACCCAATGACCTTATTTTTTCTTAGCCGAAGTCTGTCCCCGAAACAACTACTGGTCTACAACTATGTTACACAATGGGTCAAAGCAGCCCGACAGTCAATAGAGAATGATATATGACCGCTTATATTATGTATTTAGATAGATTTAATGGTTTCATATTAACCTGTAGGTTTATATAGTACGCACCTTATACAAATGGCTTTAATATTAACTACTTTTTTCCGTGGTATGGGTTAGTTAGCCAAAGCGTCTCTTATTACAGTCAGTGTATACAGGGAATCATTTTATATCTTATTATAAGTGACCCCATTTTTATATAACTAAATGTATCGGGGTAGTGTTATTTCTCCATAGATGTATCAATAACGATTTATTTCTCTTCCGATGATAATCGCATTTTAATCCATTTTGTGAATAGTTCTATACATGCAAATATACAGTGTACATTATTCAATTCGATCTCTAAGATTATAATATATTAGTTGGACCCTCAAATTCATAAAAGTTGTTACATTTCCACTTCAGTAGAGGGAGGGATATATTTATTACAGAAATGTGTTCCGTGCATAAAACGGAGGCTGTACACACCACTGTATTATACTATATGATGTACAGATTTCTGCCAATTAAATTTACAGATCTTTAGATGCTTGTTGTTAGTTTATCGTTTTTCTTTAGTTATAGACATGGACCATGATAAAATTCCGTTGAAAATAGAATTCTTGGATCATGTCTTTTTCCTTTTTCCATATATATAGTATTAATATTTAACAAACTTATATGCTTTAACTAATTATATTTATAACGCTGACTGGATGATTGAATACTTTTTATAGGAATGCACCCCGTGAACTTATTTCCAGTAAATCATTCAATGAAAACGTTGTGTAGACGAATAGCAATAAAATGATGATTTTAATGTGAAGTTATTTGAGGTCATAAATTTATTAAATGTTATAAATAGAGGTTTTAAAATATACTACAAGTTACTAACTGATATTCCAAAAAAATTTATGAATACATAATTAATTAATTTTATCAAATTACAAAAAAATAATTTGAAACCTAAAACGTTTTGTGTTTTATAGTTTTATAAAGACTTTTCTAAAAAGATTCTCCAGAATTGTATTATACATCTAAATTTTCTTATAAATTCCCTTTGAAAAAGGATATTTGTTCTTCTGTTTATCATATAGTTTTAATATATTTTGATAGTTTACAAAAAAAGTGCAGTGATTTACCTGCTGGGAGTTGAAGCCTCAGGAAAATGCACTGGTAACGGCCACTGATACCGTCCTTCGTGAGTCATAGCCAGGGGAAGCACTGGAGGGGAGTTTATTGTGTACATTGAAGGAGGCTGGCCGAAGCAGTTGTATGGAGACATCGACATTCCCTCTGAACACAAAGAGGGACATAGCCGGGGTCAGTCACAAAAAGAGGATATAAAGTACTTAGTTTTTGCTGCACCCCCGTAGCGATGTAGAGTCCAATTTTTGACTGGAAAATATTATTTGTTAAGATATGTCAATATGAGGACACATTGATGGTTGAGGTATGAGATTCAGGGAGATTGTATGCATGACGCGTGTGGGCGTATGGGTTCTGTTTTGTTATCGGCATTCCTTAAATATAGGCCTGGACTAGTGTGACCTTGAACACGACAAAGGATGTCCAGGACACTGTTCAGAGAGATAATTTTTTAAATATGATTTACACGCATGACCGGTCCAGGGAAAACCTCTGTACAAGAGGACAAGAGGATAACGGACTGAGTAATTGTATTAAATATTTAATAAACCCTCCATCATTGACAGAAACATTGGTTGTATCTATGTCACTTACGTCGAAGCTAGAGATTCATTCTGACACAACTCATGTTATATATTGAGAAGAAACAATCTGGTTCTAGTTTAGAAAGTAATTATAACACTCACTTGACAATGAACTTGAAGATTTTGTCAAATTTTAGCTGGACCACCCTGTTTTGGGCGCCATATAATATATAAATACTATTATTAAACAAATTAGCACAACGTTTTTTCATATGATATACTCTATTAATTATAAATGCGTTTACATAATAGAATATAAAAAAATTAATGTTCAAATTATTATATTTCAAGTATTTATTATGAAATATAAAAAATAGTACCTTTTAATTAATATTTAATTGAAAGAGATTTGTTGCAATCAATAATAAAAGTGACTAAATTTTATTTTATTCCTCTCTATATACCATATAATACTTTTTTGTTTTTCATAACACACAAAAGACGTATAATAATTATATTAAAATTTTAATAATATTTTTCAGTAGATTTATACTTTAAATAATATTTCAATAGCGATAAATGTTTTGACTCAAATAGAATTAAGACAATTATTTATATATATACAAGCAATCGAGGTTCTATCACTATAAGAATAGAACCACTCAACTCTGATTTTATCAATGCAACACTTTTGTCAAAACTTCGGCAAACAACCACGTCAATCGTGGGACGCATCACTGACTTATCCGATGAAGAAAATACAAACTAAATTATAAATACGAGCTGATATTTGGTTTAGTACATTTTATACCGACGACCGCATTTTGTGAGCCTTTCATTATTATTACCTGAAAAGTGTATTTAGAGAGGGTAAGTTTGAAACTGGAACAGTACCATAAAAAATTATGATGGACGTAAAGTCGCTAAGTTGAACGTTTTAAACATAAAGGAAATAAATTTATATTCCTTTTACAGATTTTACTTTGATTACCAAGGTTCAACCAACAGACGAATTTTATTGAATTGCTAAATTATGTAAATATTTTGTACATATTCAAGTACCAGTAAAATTGGGTTTTGTGAAAAAATTAATAATTTATTGTTACAATCATTATTATTTCAATTAGTGCAGTGAATATACATTAGAATCATAGAGTATACAACCATTTTCAGTATAGTTGTTCGGTGATTTTTATATTTGGGTAAACAAATTTGAATCGTGTTTTTGTACATAAAATGTTATATGGTTCAATTTTTTTTGCAAATGACTGAATAATATAGAAAATGTTTATAAATAATTATAACATTAAAACCACGAAATTTTAAGGATATGTAAAGAACTCTAAAATATTCATTAATAACAGATCTATGAGTACTTTCAAAAAAATTAATTGTTAGATCAAGATTTTTGTATTCCATAAATAAGAAGTTTTTTACAGGCGAAAAACATTTCTGTATGACTTCACGTTTTTATTAAAATGTAATAAAATAAAACCTAATCAGCTTGTGCTAGCAATCTATAATTCATTGATTTATAACCTCTTTTATTATGTAAAGTATATTTTATCTAAATAACGTATGGAAACCATTCATAAAAGCATAGACAATATCCATGGTATGACCTCAAATTTATGTAGTCATGGTATTAATTTACAAAATGAATTACAAACTTTTTAGCATTACTAAATAAATATCTATGTTTATTATGCTTTTTTATAATACACGGAAATATCATATAGTACACTATCAACTATATAGGCTATAGAGAAAAATAAACCCGTTCCTCCTATTTCAAGATTTAAAATCTAAGATTGAAGGCCCCATAATTTTACGCGAATTTTTTCAGATATTTAACGACGATCACCCTTTGAAATACACAATTTTTTAAAAATATGTAATAAATTGAGTGTATATATATATATTCAGGATAATTTGCAATAAAAAGTCTTCTATTTAAGTTTTGTGTTGTATTTGGTTCTTGGCTTGGCTAAAATTTTACTTTTGTGTATTTTCAGGATTTAAATTTTTATGATTTACAATAGATTGATGAAAGAATGATTCTTTAAATATACCGGATATACCTATATATACTGTAAAATTTCGTATAATGCCCAGCACTGACACATACATTATATGTCTTATAAATCATATAAAGATCAGATAACAGTTTACTTCCATACTTTAAGAAGTGTAATTTGTGACAAGTTATAAAATTCATTTGTTATTTAGAAACTTGATAACGTTGTAATTAGCATGGAGACTTTCTTTATATATAAATACTGACCGAATCACCATTTAATTGTAATATACCTAAGTTGCAAAGTAATTAATAGAAAGTCCAATATATATAAATACCCACGTCACTCACTGTATAAGCATAATACAATGACATATAAAGGGCCGAACTGTACCGTTGAATTATGTTTGTTATTGGGCCCGCTGATAAATATTCCTTTATTGCAGACATAATATTATGACCTGACTGTGTTCATAATGATATCAATAATTCTTCGACAATATAGTTAAGAGTTCTGTGAACATAGAGTTACGGCGCATTATCTTGTGATATTAAACAGCGTTACAAAATGTATAACATTTTTATTAATAGATACAGTTAAGTTATTTCAATCAATAAATGTTGTATAGTCATTATATTTGTAAATATAATGCGTACGTTAACGTATTTTTATTTTAAAAATATTGATTTATGTATAAGTAATATTTCAAAAGTGAACAGAGAAACAATTTGGCAAGTACAAAAGGAAAGCCCCGGCTGGTCTGATTTATAGATTAGAAATAGTTTAGAATAATCGAGATAGATTAGATTATAGATTATCGAGACTATAGATTAGAGATTAGAGACAGATGTCTTACCAGTCCGGGGATCGTGAGGTGGAAAGTAAGGTGACCTTCCACCGCCCGAAAGAAACTTCTCCCCCTCCCCTGCCGCCCCACAATTGCTCGCGGGAATCGAATTAGTCCTTGGATTTGAATGTTGAGTAGCTGTACCGCCATCCGCCGATCCTGAAAATATTCCAACAGGCAAAATGTCTGGAGGAGATGTCTTTTTATTTCCAGGGCATATAAGCATGCTAAATTAGATGAATGCGAATGGGATCATGGCCATGAGCTACATTTAGAGCTTTAAAAGCATGAACTATCAGAGTCAAAGTCAGTACAGTTATTCTATTCTTGGCAGTAAGTAAAACAGACAGTGGGTCTTATAAGAGCATCTTCATATTTCAGAGAGAGAGGGAAAGAGTGAGACAGTAAGCACTCAATGAAAAGGTGATATATATATATAGGTAATGTTTAAGGTGGAGCTGTGCTCTTCAGTTATGTGTAGGATGGAGAGGCTGCACAATGGACACGCTTGTTGTATTGATTGGTTTGAGCAGACTATTACTAAAGGGTGACTCTTTTTGCTTTGAAATAACCTTTCGTCCTTTTAACTACAAAATGTTTGGTCAAACATTGGATTTCCTATTTGTGTATTATACAAATATATTATATATATAGGTATATGATGAATAATTTAAAATGATGATTTGAAAGTCAAAATATAGGTATATTGACAATTAAGTTTGATTAAAAGATTGAACCATTTTCGTTAACAAACGTTGACCTTCCAATGGATATAATGTCCTGTTTATCGGACTAGTAAATAGAGGTCACTTAATTTAATTACATAATCATGAAACAGTAAATATATACGGAAGATACAGTTTGCTTAAAATTTAATTCAGTCAATCTAATTGTCTCAAATGTAATGTTAGCGTCTTAATGAAAATATTTTGCATCGTCAGATGTATGAATAAATTACTAAATTATTTTAAGATATTGATCTCATTTTTAAATATAACAAGCAAAAAATAAATTTAATGTAATTGATTTATTTATGATTTTAATTCCTATCGATGTAATTTCAAAATGATAAATTAAAAATTTTTAGAATCGATTAAATATATTTATTAATTGAAATTAATTAAAATGTGAATTAAAAACTAAAAAGAAATATTTTTTAACAGAACTTAACAGTGAAGCAATTTTATATTGGCAGTGGAAGGAAAATAAAAACGTTAAACATTTTTTTATCCAACAAATTGTAATCTGTCCCTGTTCGCAACTTAATATTTAAAAGCTGTTTTTTATTCTATAAAAAATTGAATACATACAATTCGACAAGAACAACGTAAAAGAAAACTTATAATTAAAGAAAATTATTGTTCTATTGAATTATTCTAATCATAAAATGCGGATCCATAATCGATTGTTCAATGCACATTAGTTTCTGATTTAATCTACTTGTGTTCGCGAATTAAGAGTCTAAATATATAGTGTTTTTCATAATTTATACTGATGTAACTCAATAATAAAAGCATAAATTAAAAAGCATAACAAAACAAAGTGGAGTTCTGCAAAACATTGATCACGCTGCATTTATCGTTTAATTTGAAGATTGCGAGAAGTTTCCCCGTAATTATTAAAAATCTATCATTTATTCACTTAGTTTGCAGACGACATATATTATTTATCATTACCAATTTTTTAATGATAAACACCATTTTAGAGATGGGGGGAGGGCTCCTTGGATGTATCTCCTTCTTATACCGTTGTGATACATCTAATGCGCCGTGAAATATATATTGCGTATTCGAATCAATTGCTCCAACTATTTTCAATGACTGCAATCTTTCGCACATTTTGAGGTGAAAAAAGCCTTGGAAACGAATTAAATACATCATAATATGTATAGCAAGTTATATATGTTAGAGAAAGCTATAGCGATTTGGATTTCAACCTGTTCTATAGCCAGGAATAGGATTACAGCGATATATATATAGGAAGAGGAAATTGTCTTGTCGTAATGTGTCATATAGTCAGAGATACTAGGCCTCTAGTTGAGAGATAGAAAAATATTAGATTATGTGTAAATTATATGTGTGTAGTTTAAGGCTATATATATATACAAAAATGTGTGGGCACAAATCGGTCAAAATTGTGCCAGAAATTTACTTCAATGGCGTGGGGTGATAATAGTTGAGAGAGATATAGACGCATCTATATGCAGCTGCATTCTATAGCTAGGTGATGCGTCTTTATGTTGACTAGAGATTTTCTATAAGAAAAAGACATAAAACTATATATTCTATGATCTTTCAACGTTCTGGAGATTGCACCAATTAGGTACATCTTGCTTTGGACTTGTTGTGCTGTAATTTTATAAAATACAAGCGCGTAAATATAGTTCTTGGTTGATAAATAGCGTATCGGTCTACTCAACTGTCAGTTAATGATTGACACAACAGCGGAAAAAAGTAGAACTAATTTACAGAAATCGAAGGATAAAATGACAGTTTACTAACAATGAATTTATTATTATATTGTTATGTAGAAACTTTCCCTTTATAATACATATACTATCCAAAATTACACTGAGTATATATCCATCAAGTCAAGATTTAGCAGGTAAATGGTGTAGTATTAACTTACATTTGAATTACAGCTTGATTGGTACTTGAATTCAAATATTTACAATACAAGAACAAATTAATCCAGAATTAATTGAAGGAATAGGTAATACATTTACATTTTTTAATATCCAATAATTAATTAACTCGTACAAAAAATTCCGATAAATAATTGTTAATTAAATCAAGACTGTTTGGAATTTCTAATAAATCGATATTTCAATTAATTATTTTAAAGTTTTGTTGTGTAGCAATGACGCATATGTTATAGGTAATCTAATTAATTATATTTCTTCCAATATTGGTATATAGACATCATCATTTAATATCTTAAAACATTATATTTTATAGAGACGTTCAACCTTAAAAATAAACACCAATAGAAGTTTAACTTGTTTGTTGATATACTTATAACCACCCAAAAATCTTCAATCTGTTGAGACAACAATTATCCGAATTTAACTCAGATGTTATATACATGTTAAACAGAGAAATGTGCGGGTGTTTATGCACCTAATTTAGATGTGTTTAAAGAATATACCGAGTTCCTTTTGAACGATGCCTATTAGTATATTCTGCAGTACAAAACCTGTTTATGTTACAAAACTTTTGCATCACGATTTATTATCACGAAACTGACTCACCAGTTAAGACTCAGAATGAATTGAGGGGAGAGGGAGGAGGTAGAGGGTTCTACAATTTTGTCGGCTTTGAGATAACTAACTCTGTATGAAGATGAACTTCCGCATATGTTAGAACAAAATTAGTCAAAGTTGTATTTCAGATATTATTGTAGGTAGGAATATAAATTATATTATTTTGATACAATTATCAAAACCCTTTGTGAATTTTTATATCAAGGTTCGCAAGACTTATTTTAAAATCTTAAATACAAATAATAAAAATCCAAATTTTAAGGATATATCGTAATTTTGATTATTTCAAATATTATTCAACTATCTTATTAATACATCAATTCTAAATTGCGATAAATTTAAAAATTGATATTATAAAATGCGGATTTTAAAATGGGCTAGTGTTGGGTGAATAATTTATATTGTGACCTTATTGTCAATTTTGACATTCATCTGATATATTAAAAGAAAAGAAAATTCCTGAAAAATTCACTGATTAAATAACGAATAAATATTATACTTCTGATTTTGAAAGGTGATAAGTTAATTATAACTCATTAATATGCGTGTCCTAACTATAAATTAAATGCGATTTTATAGTTATGTTCAACAGTTTCAAAAATAATTTAATATATTGTACAGTTTCGTCAATCAAATTGTTACAAAATTAGAAAAGTTTGTAGCAGAAATATTTCGCTTTTCTGTTTTGTTTTAAAATATGGAAAAATATTAATGTGATTGGTTGTTATATCCATCAAAATGAGATCTCCATGCGGTTCCGAATATAATGTGTACAACGTGTTCAATCTTCAGTAATATATTTAGAATCATTCTACACATACATTATTCGATCACCAACTGCCAATTTAAGAACGAACGAACTGCCAAACGGAATCGGAATGCAATCTTTGAAAGCAACACATCGTCAGGAAGCTACCATATTTAGACTTCTGACTTCAAACTTTAATTCGGACATCTGATTTGTATTGGATGTGAATAATAATTTATTATACTGTTTAAAAATGAAGGCATTTTTTTTATGAACCAGCTTTGAAAATAAATATATTTTGCGAATGATTAATACATTTATTTTATAATTAATGAACCCACACATAATTCTGCACTCCGCGCTTTTTGCTAACGATGAAATATTGATATGTCACTATTAAAACGGCTAAATATAGACATCAAAGGCTGCTAAAATAGCTTCATGATCATAAAATTAGTTCTTCAATTATGGCAAGAATGCATGCGTTAGAATTCATAGATTCTAAATTTAAATTTTGTCATAAATTTTGGTAAGTTCAAATTTTTTAAAACGGTTTTGAACAATGTTTAAATATTCATTAATAAAAAAAATACGTTTTCTGTATATATATATATATATATTAGACAAAATCTTTGCAGAAATTTTGGGGAAATATCTTTGTGTAAAATATTAAATAAAGAAATCCGGATTTTTGTATCTTTGTAATTTAATTCAATTAATCGAAATAAGACAATTAAACATGCGCAATTATTTCTCAAATTAAATTAAACTGAACTAACAAATTTTATTTTTTACATTCGAATTTTCTAACAGTGTCTATATATTCTGGGGCTTATAACTTTAATTTTTCTGATTGTATGTAAGTGCTATTCTGAAAACATTTAATTTGAAGAATACATTTCATGTATACACATTCTATATTGAGAATAACTTTAATTTTAGGAGTCATGTTAAATATAGGAGATTTTTTATTGTGTGATTTTAATGATAATAAAACATTATTAAATTATGAAACATTCTCACTTAGAAAAGATGTATATTTTCCTGATAAGAAAATTTTTTTGAAACCATGATCAGTATATTTTAATTTACCAAATAAATGTTTGCAATTTAAACGATTGAAATAAAAACCAATGTTTTATTTTGTAACTTAATTAGCTTTGAAAATATTTTATTGGGGTGAATATCCCATTATTCATTCCAGTAGCAATTGTTTTTCTGTTATTAAGGCATTTTTGTCTTTGATGAAAATTTAATAACTAATTCATTTCAATTACAGCATTTGTGTAAATAACTTTTGAAGACTTCAATGAAGAATATTATTAAATTGGACCACCGTGAAAAAATACAATTGTGTAACATATCTATGTTGAATGAATTACATTTTTTAATTGAGTTTAACAAAAGAAAAGCTTGTCTTATGTAATATTTGATCATTTTTAATTACAAAAGATAAAGAAACGAATTAAATTCTCTCTCACTCTTTCGCTGTAAAGTGAAAATGCAAAACTCTACAAAAGTTGTAGATGTTTTATAATTGAAAACTATAATCATTCCATTTTTATCAATGGGATGATCCAGATAACGAATATGTAAATTACATTAAATAATAAAATGAATTAAGGTAGTAAACGCGATGAACTAATCGAACTATTTTGTACAATAAATTTAAACAAAAAGTCATATAAAAAATTATGATTTGAAAACCATTTTCGTGTCAACTCCCACACATATCAACCAACTTTCCCATATACAAATATGGTTGACAATATTTGATCTAATTAAATCATTTAAAACCAATAAAGCCACCCCAAAATCTAACACGTTTATATTTAATTCAATACCCGTACATAATGCTCGAAACATAAATCCACCTACCATATATACCTTTCCAGAAATTGGTTCAGTTTGAGGAAATTATAAAATTCAACAAGCCGCTTATTACTCTATAATGATAGTAAGCTTACTATAAATATGAGGATGAAAGCAATTGCGGCTCGAGAAATATCAAATAATGACACATATATACCAACTGCTTCGCGTATTTAGTCAATTTTATAGAATTTACATTTGATAAGCTGAAAACATAATACTAGTCGTTCTTTGCTTTTTGACTTTGACTTTCCGATATATTTTGAATTACAATATTTTTTACATGAATATTATACGAGATACGAATGTTGTGGGTGTATTCTAATAAAGTTTTTTATGAGCAGACATGAAATAAATGACTAGACTTCATTTATAATATATGTTTTGTAGAGATGTAAGTATACGTATATTTAAATAGACAACAGTAGAATTCTACACATAATAGTCACATTATTAACTATATAATATATCACACTCTTAATTTTGGTGAATTGTGTTACTCATTATATGAAACATTACATCATTATCGAGTTTTGATTCTCTGCTTGGGTTTGCAAATTATTAAAACTTGAAACCTTGTTTTTTGTTTTGGATTAAGATTTTAATTTCTACTATAAATATACTAGTAATTTATATAAACGTGTATTTATAAATTATAAAATTTCCAATACAGATGGTTTTTTCAAGTGAGTGTGTGTTGATATCGTTATACACTTAGCCAAATAATATACATGGATGACTATTTTTAATTTTAGAGTCATTATTAATAAATAAAGAGATAAACATCCCATTAACCAGTTGAACAGATAAGATTAACTAATATTTAAGATTTGGCATGACTGTAAGTTGAACTTTGTTATAAATAAATGAATAACCCATATTATAGGAAAGAAGGAATAAACAAAATATGTAGGTATGAGATTACTTACAATTTTCCTATATATACAGATAAATTGATTACAATATTAAATGTTAGAATTAAATTAATAAACGAAATAGATAAATAATTGATTTAAAATACAACTTATAATGTATTATATACGCAAAAACTTTTCCTTTCACTTCAGTAAACAAATATACGAAATTTATAGATATTGTATGAAACATATTTTTTACCACACTGAAAAAAAACTTTTTATTTTCAGTTTATACTATATAGTTTATTATACTTTAGTTTAATATAGTTTAATATAGATTAATATAGTTTAAAGATGTACACATTTTCGTGTCGTAATCCAAGATTCAAATGAAGACAATGAGTATCTATATATATATTTGTAATATTTTGCGATACTTTCCTACCTTCTTTGTTGTGCAATGAAGGAAGTTGTCTGTTGTAGTCTTTGATCGCTTGCATTGTAAAAAGGGATACAGTCAAGCTTCAAGGAAAAATAGAACTTCTCACTTTACCGAAAGTTACATCGCACGTCAACCAATTCGAAATTTTATCGCTTGCCGTCACACTGCATCTCCACAAGAAGAAAATGAACGAGATAGCTCTTTTGGACCCCTCGAGCAACGAGGAAATTGTGTAATCGGATAATGCCAATGACGTCCGAAAAGAGATTAAACTACCATCGCGATCTGCTGCGATCAAGTTGAAGGTAAGTCCTTGATGACAACTACAACATAGATTGGTGTCCTTGCCCAGCGTGAAGGTGTACAGCACCGTGATATGTCTATTTTTTATTCCATCTGTCTTTTTGTGCCCCTTAGTAACCAAACCGTGTAGATGGATGGTCAGGTAGAGGAATCAAGATTACAGAATGTAAATATATGAATATGTGAAAGCTTCAATTTCCATATTTTGCAGAAAAAGAAATCAAAGTCAGTCAGGCAATCAGGCAATCAGTTTAGCCTTAGTTTCTTGCACAAATTTCATCCTTTCCCTTATCGAGGAAGGCGCAAGTTGCATGGGTGTATAAATGTTCTAGTACACATGCAACCAGAGGAAGGGGGCATGGAGCCTGCCTAGGGAGGGAGGGGAGGAGGGGGTGACTTTGGAGGCAACGGCATCACTGCACAGCAGGCTTCAGTTGTTCACCAGGATCGATGAAATAATGTACCAGTAAGGATGAAATAAATACACGTGTAGTACCTCTGTCGCCTCCAATACGCCGTGTTAATTATTACCGCTGAAGTAAATTCAGCTTTCAGTCTTCTCCTGCCACACCAACAGACTTCAACTTGGCCTTTGCCCGAGTATTTAAGAAAGACTATAATGAAATAGAAAATGTTTTGAGAGGATTGAAATCCGTATCTGGGATATCTTCCCTTATTACGATGTAATATGCAGACTGCAAAATGGCACCTAAATCCGTCAAAAATGATTCTCAATTGAAAAGATCTATCAGACGAATGCCCGTCATCATGTACGCATAGGTAGTTTGTGGGACAAATTGATGTCAATAACATTGATATTTGAAGCCAAGGATGCTCAATCTCTTCTGGAGTTCTTGTTCTTTTCTATAGGTATATAAGGTACGTATCTTGGAATCAGCGATGCTGTAGGTCAGGCCCCTTTTTGATAAATACAGATCAGACCTCGAGGTAGGGTATAATTGTATGATAACTAGGCTTGGCAAACTCTGACAGAAGAATTATTTCAATTAAAACTAATATTTTGGAACACCAACAGTCCTCGTAAATATTTTAAGAAAACACATGAAGTATAAAAGTTCATCTCCATAGCTCTCTCGAAAAATATTTTAACTTCAATGTTTTAAATGAATATGTTAGGATTTATAACGATTGCTTGGATTAAACAATCTTCTAATTAAATTAAAACAAGTCTTTTTAACCCTTTTGCAGTTTCATATATGTTAAAAAACCAAAAAATTCTAAAATACAAACTGTCAAAGTTTCAAATTTATTTGAAAAACAAAGATATCGATACTCTTCAAATGATTTATTCGTAAGAAATTATTTCTTTCAATAATTTGGTTTAAATTATTATAATCTTTAAACTAATATTTCTAAATTGATATATTAAAACATTAAAGATTGACTTACTACTGTTGGTAACTAGTCCCGCTTTTGGAGGATTTTGAGTTGAATCCGGACTTGCCATGAACTGGTGAGGTCACGCTTGGTTGGAACAGTTGTTAAAATCCTTCAAATTGTGCACATGTCAAACAATCCAGGTAGGTAAAATCAATGACGGTTCAATCCGTATGGTTTTAGAAAATATAAGTTCGGTCTAATATGATCTTACTAGCACAGTGTTAAATTATTTAAAACCATAATGGCAATCTTTTCTTAGACCTGTGCAGAAAAGTATCCCTTGCGTTGATGCATGAGTGTATTCTATCTCAGCCTATATGTGTTTGCTAGTATGCAGGGGTAGTTGACACTGAAATATATTAGAACCTGCTTGAATATAACAGGCTGCACATATACAAGTCGGGTTGTTTGTACTGGTGTGCGCTAGCTATGTCCTGCTGTGGTACTTGTTGGTCGAATTGTTTGCTTTGCGAGCCTTTCAAAGCCGTGCGGGGGAGGAAAAAGTGTTATTTGACTTGAGCAGAATAGTCGGCCGGTAGGTACCGAAAGGTAAGGTTTATAACCTTAGACAAGCATACTGCATGATATCATTCCCTGTAACTCGCTGCAGGCTGTAATGTTTTTTTGCAAATGATACCTTGCTTAAGTGTCATGTCGTTATTTTTATATTGTGATATATTTCAAGTTAAAGACTCCTAAAGGCTATATATATAATGTTATTTAGTATTGAAACGTCATTAGAAGATCAATTTATATATAGTTTTATTGAGTTTGTTTTATATTTTTCTGGTGATCCAATTATCAGAGAGGGGAGAAGGTTTTTATTTCTAATGGATTCCAAATCTGTGATTTGTAAACTTTAATTTTGCATTAATTTATATTAATTTTGAAATACCTTTTTATAATTTAAAATTATTTTATTTAACTTTTTAATACTTTAAATAATCCTGTACAACCTCAAATCAGTCAGTTTTTATAATATAGTTAATAGCTAGTTTCGAATTATTTTAATTATGATCTTCCCAAAAACAAATTTGGCGTCATTCAATAATATCTTTTTAAAATATTTTCAATTTTTATAGCTGTCTAATAAATTTAAACAAATTTTTTAAGACAATTGTTACACTTCAAACACTTAAAACAATTCAGACACTTCAGAAAGTTCATGCAGTACAGACAATTCATTCAGACATTTAAGTCACTTAAAACGGTTGAGACAATACAAAAATTCTAACAATTCAGACAATACAACACTTCAAACAATTCAGACAATACAACACTTCAAACAGTTCAGACAATACAACACTTCAAACAGTTCAGACAATACAACACTTCAAACAATTCAGACAATACAACACTTCAAACAGTTCAGACAATACAACACTTTAAACGGTTGAGACAATACAAAAATTCTAACAATTCAGACAATACAACACTTCAAACAGTTCAGACAATACAACACTTCAAACAGTTCAGACAATACAAAATACTAACAGTTCAGACAATACAACACTTCAAACAGTTCAGACAATACAACACTTCAAACAGTTCAGACAATACAACACTTC
>JAUZNC010009806.1:13184-27421 GCA_034780395.1 Vannuccia rotundouncinata | reverse complement strand
TCCCAACCAATGAGTTTGGTGCATAGGGAATAATAATAATATAGAAGATTATCATTCAATATTTCAGGTTTCATTGTTTCAATATTGGAGGGAAACCCCTTTTCTGTCATCAGAAACTTCTTAATTTTTAAACATTGCTTTTTGTCGAAAAAGCAGTCTCGACTTCAGAATTGTCTTGCCCATTTCGGCAATAATCTCTCCATTGAGATTGCTTGTCTCACCTAACAGTTCATCAATTTGAGCCGCAACGTGATCACCTTTCAGATTTCTTCTGAAAACGGCATCATGCTTGTTTGTGCCATCTGCTCAATTTCGTGACCTTCTAAGACAGAAATACATCCATATTTCGAAAATTTAATTCTGCTTATCCATCATAGAAGTTTACTCTAAATCATATACTTGATTAAATTATATTGAAAAAGAAGAAAAATATAGCAATCATGTGTAGCATGCTAATTTAAAAAGTAAATAGGATAATATTAATCAGCAAGTTCAAAATTCCAGAATATTTTAAGTATAATTCTAAATTTAACATTAATTTTTAAATACATTTAATAATTAATATATTAATTGAATATCAAATTTCACAATTTCACATAATAAGCATTTATCTTCTAATGCGTAAGTTTAGTAGAATTGTCTATTAATTGTAGAAGTCAGATTAATTCGATCAAGGATTATAAAAATTGTTATCTATATATTACTTATCTAGTATTTTTAATCAAAAAGTAATCAAAGAAGATAGTAAGTTAGAAAAGTCAATAAAAATAAATTAAAGTCGAACAAAGGTGATTAAATACATCTTTATTCAAAGCCAAGCAATATTTACTTGTACATACAGTAAATTTTTCAATTACATTTTATCACTGGCCTCTGGAGTCATTAAATAAGGGGGGACAGTGAGAAAGTTGTGATACAAATCATTATTATTAAATATTAAAAGAAAAAACGCATAAAAGAAAATTTACAATCATAGCCCTGTTTTAGTTGGCTAGTCAATAGCGAGAATCGATTTGTCGGTGTATTTATTTAATACAAATTTAATCATTAATTAATTATTAACCCGCATAATAAAAGCGAATTATTTCTGTAAAATCTACTGTACATATGTCCTATACTACCTAACAGTAGTATAGTGCAGGAAGAGTGATAAATGTTTTAGAGGAATTTGTAAGTAGTCTATTTACATTTGAATTTGTGTAATTTTCTTTTCTTGTTGTATTGAAATCTTTGCAATGTTATATGAAATTGAAAACTGTGGAGTGTGGTGGTTATTGTGGTAGTGGTGGATTGACCGGGAAAATCATCGAAATACAAACAGCAATGGATAAATATTGGGGGGAAAAAAGAGTGATAAAATGAGAATTATAGCTGTCGGATGTGCTTGATTTGCAGGCAGATTAATTGTTAGTAGTAGTATTAGAAATAAGTATTACTAATCAATGCATGATTGAGTACACAGTGCAGTAAGAATTTTGTGTCAATGTTGTGCTTTACTATTATTCTACTGTATAATATGATTCACGGGTGTAGTGACGAAGTAGTTGATTTTTTACAGTGTCGGGTATATTGTTGATGTAAGAAGAGTGAGACGATTGTCGATTTTGTTAAATAGTTGACGATAATTGAAAGCTGCGATTTCTGAAATGTCTTTGATGCTTAGCCCATAGACATTAGATATTTAAGTTTATGACTTAGCCAGAATAATATACATTCAATGTTTTATTCAAATTAGTGATTTTCCATTGAAAGATTTTTCAAAATAGCAGTTTTCAAAATATCAATTGAATTGAATAGACAAGTGTTGTTTCAACATGCGCTAGCTAGTTGTCAAAATAATATATGATCTACAAATATAGTTGTAATCTTCGATTCTACACTAGATAGGTTAGTTGGTAGTGAGACGTTTGAGGTAGAAAAATGAGAGAAATATTGAGAAATATGAGTGGGTGGGGAAAGCATGTAATGGAGTAGATAAGTAATGAATATATAATTACATATTATAGGAATTACAGATAAATTAAATGTCAATATTTTCAATTAGGTGTTGCAATTAGCGATGAAAATTTAAGTAGTAAGGATATAAATAAGTTTGTGCAACAAATGATATTATAGAAGTGGTTTAGGAATGATAATTGCTCAGATATTTACAGTGTACATTGTGATTAAGATGGGGGGTGCGTAATATGTAAAATCTTGTGCGAGGTGTTACTAATAGTAATGAAATCTTGGGATTATGGTGTCGACAAGGATGGGTTAATGATGATCCTTGTTACAAATATTGGTTAATAACTCTGGGTGTATTTTAAGACTAGTAGGAGGGTGGTTTTATTACCTGAATTATTCGCACAATAATTAAAATGATTATATATGATCCGAGGTCATTTCTAAATTATTGCCATAATGTTTCATATTTCTGTGATTCTATGTACACATAAAGTCATAAAGTAGTACTTTATTAACAAGAAATTGTCGAGGGAAATCGATAATTAATAGTAAACGATGTCACCAATTGTTGTTGAAAGTGTAGGAACAGACCGAGGAGGGCAGTGTCGGCCAAGTTTAGTACAAACAAAAACATTGCTCAAAGAATTGTGTTTATAAATGTATATAAATATATTATATACTGGAATCACGGTTTAACAAAGAGAAATTATTCTGTGAGAAATGCTTTGTCAGTTATAGACAGTTTGCTGTTCTGATACTGTAGAAAGAGCGGTCGGGTATTTGGATCAATAACACCGCTGAATTTGATTGGTTGATTCAATATGAGTCATCAAGCGGTACACGACTGTCTGTTTGTGTTTGAAGCAATACTCTGAAGACAGTGAAGTCTTCAGATGGAATGCATGCTGAAAGGAGGGCCTGCTCTAGCAAAGTTTGTCTCTGTCGGTCAGAAGAAGTTGCTCATCACACAACGGTAAACTTGTCTGTGTAGATGCCATCCGCGTGTTCCCCTGGTCCAGCGCCAGGAGCTAATGGTCTAGCGGCACCCGGTGGTCTGCTGTAAAGAATTAGAGAAAGGTAAATAAAAAGAATAATATTTTAAAGTATTGGTTTAGGGGGGACGATATGGCCGAGGGTGTGGTCAACGGATCCGGTTCGAGGCCACCATCGGACTCTTTCTTTCGTGAGTCGCAACTGTGCTTATCGGAAGTTTAGGAACCTTTAATTGGTTCGTTTGGAATGACGATAAAAAATAATAAAGTATACTGTAATAGAAATCACTCACCCGGACAATAAAGACACAACTTCTTCAGGGTTCTGTGGCGGACCATAAGAAGCTCCAGCGCCCGGACCTCGAGGCTCTTGAACCGCTGATGACACAGCTGTGGGAAGTCCTCCTGCCCTGCCAGTCTGAGGCACACCAGAGGACGCTATCAAGAGAGAGCGTTCAGTAGGGCCACCTGAGAAGCTGGCAGACATGAGTTGTTCAGAGGACGGCTGATAGCGTGGAGGAGCACGGTTATTGGGCACCATTCTCGGGTTCACTGTGAACAGAGAGACAACACAGATTAAAATGGAATACTGAAGATGGAGGACTCTGGTTAACTTACTCTTATTCTGAGCCAGGGGATGGTTAGATGGGGGCGGCTTATAGTATGTGTTTTCAGTGTAATCATAAAGATGGTCACCGTACGTGGACTCTGACTCCGTTCTGGAAAGAAGGAACGCCACTTTAAGATACCAATTTACACAAACCAAAGAATTAAACACTTACCTTCCAGGGCGCATAAATCTTTGTTTCCTGTTAGACGGTAGATCAGGCAAAGGTTGTTGATTTCTATTATTTGGAAAGTAGAGCTGCCCTCTGCCCCCTCCTCCACCATAAGAATTGGGGAAACTATTAGCCATGAGAGCTGCAGCAGTAGCCCCAGTATAGTCGGGCGGCTGATAGTCCACGGATTCGTAGGTGTCCGAACATTCGCTCACGCCGCGGTTGAACTGTGGCCTGCCGGCACCGGGCCGCTGTTGATTACGCAGCTCGACTGGGCCAGCTCTTCCCCGGCCGCTGCCATTCTTGAAACCTGACCCTGGACCATAGGGAACTCCAACAGGAAGGCTAGTTTGCTCTAAAGTAGAGGGAGATCCCTTCTAATAACATTCTTAATCTAATAATAAATTCGATTTTATATGAATTATTATTTTAGTGTAGAATTGATTTAATCGATAAATTAACACTTAATTTTGCTAATATTTTATTTCTAACATACAAAATACAGTACAGATAGTACTCACTATTATACATAGGGACTTCGCAAATAGCATGTCTCGGCTCGTCAGGTCTTGGGGGCTGTTGTGTGAATCGCAAGATTCCTGGATCAGTATCGCTTGAGCCGGATTCCCCACTGCCTTCCCGCTCCTCTACCAACTGTCGGGCCAACGGTGCCCCTCCACCAGCTGCATGGTGCCTCCCAGGCAGAGTAAAGTACCCCATTTTTGGCTGTCTATTCTGATAGAGCTGGTCCAACTCCTCGTGATTCGACGAGGCAGTCGTCGAGGAGAGAATACTCGTCCGACAAACCGATGATGTACGATCAGAGTGCTGTTTACTCGCAGTTCCATAGTAACCATGGTCCCCACCTCCTGAAGTCCCCATTGAGTTGACCAGAGGTGGGTGATGACCACCAACTGCATAACCGCGGCTGTAAGCACCCTCTCCAACTGCAACAGCACGATTAATTCTGTGAATATCGTCGAGGGAGGTGCTACGTCGGCCAGCCGCTAAGCTCCCGAGGGTGCTCGTGTCGTCCTGATTTTCGTAGGAGATTTGTTTCTGTTGTTGTTTGGTGTTGTTGTTGTTACGCCCGTAGGGAACACCACCTCTAGAGGCTCGTCGTTGGTGTCCAGGGCCTCCACCACCGCTGCTAGAACCAAGAACGGCAGCAGACGATTTGAGCACCGTTGATTCAGAGGCTTTGTCCTCGCGGAATCCACCACCAGATTCATAAATAGCGTACGGACTGATTTTACCTGAAGGATTAACAGATAAATGGATCACTACATAGCATATTAATATGTCGAAGACAACAGTATCGTAACTCAAATTTATTCATTTTTCAGAAATAACAATAATATTATACGAATGGAAATTTAAATGTAAAAGCATAATTTTATATAATATACTCAAGGCCTGCCTATTATTTTAAAATTATGCTTTTACATATAAATTTCCATTCGTCAAACATTGTTGTTCATTTCTGAAAAATGACTAAATGGGAGTTGCGATACTAAGTGTTCAGTGTTCGGATTAATTTGTCTGATTTTATAATCTTAACATACTATATAATAGTATGTGAAGTATTAATAAATAATTAGATAAGAAGCCCTGCGTGAATTTCTATAAAAGATTGTTGTTATATAACATTTCTGTACTAGATAATTAAAGTTGCGGGAATTCTAATTTTATTATTATATAGAATTTTAGAAACTACATTTTAAAATGTATTAAAAATATTTATGTATAAATTTTGTTTATAGTTAAAAAAACTTTTGAAAGAAGTTTCAAAAGATTTTTCTCCAGAAGACAGTAGAATGATTTTTTCTCTAGATGCGAATTAAATGAGAGAATTTTTAAAGGCAAAAATATGACAAGTGACAAGTTATATTAAAATGAATTCAATTTCAATCGTTTTTTCATTTTGTTAAATTTTTATAGACTTTTCATAAACATATCTATGAATAGTTCAAATAGTTTAATAGTTTATTTATAGTTCAAATTTAATATAATTGAAAGATAAAATATAATATGTTTTATATATGATGATAATTTAAATGTGTCTGTTGTGACACATTTAACGTACAGGATGTTAGTTGTCCACCAGTTAATTGAAAATATTTTTGCAAGATCTTTATTATGATTAGTACTAAAAATGACGAACCTACTCTGTCAAAATCTTTCTCGTGTTTCAAAGATTTCATTTAATATATAATATATTATATATATTTCAAATCATTGTATATCTTGAATAAACAAATAAAAAAATTCACCTTCACTGTCTACAGAATTAACGGACAACCGATCATCGTTGTTTTCAGTGATGCTCCTTCCCATTCTGGGCACAAAATTCCCACTGGAATACTGGCCCACTGGTTGTCTGTAGAAAAAATATAAAGGTCTTTTGACATAGGCTTTATTATATAATAGGTTATAAGTAATATGTTGTAGATAATATGAAAGCGTAGCAATATTTCTCCTTTACTCTATTTATAATTTACTTAATTGTCAAGGTAACTGTATTAAAAGATACTTCAGTCTCCTATTACCTGGGTGGGGGTATATCTGGTGGTCCCATCAATCTGCTGCCAACTCCACGCACCCCTCTGCCGATCATTGGTTGCTGGGGCAGGGCTCCACGTTGCCCACCAGCCGCCGGTAATACAGGGTTGTTAAGCGGGCCTTTGTTCGTGTGTTCGTGACGACAGAAGAAGAGCACGACCGCTACGGCTAGAACAAAACAGACGACCAGCGCGAGGATGACTGGAATGAGGATTGTCGGTCGGTGGAGGATAGGAGGTGGTGTTTCTGTGCGACTTGTCAGAGTTGTTGGAGGTACTGAAGTGGGGAGAGAAGTTATGGATAAGTTTTTGTTATATCAGGTGCTATGACGATTGGATAATCTGCCGACGGACTATTAGCCAAAAAAACAATTCGCCGAGTAATACATGACTTTGAGTTATATGTACGATACCAGTTTAAGAGATTACTTTAACTTTGAGATTGTGTCAGTATTGGGGCTGTTTAAAGGCGACATTCCCCCTTCTTCCATATCCCATAGGAACACTAGTTATATACAAAATATTAATACTACATAATTAACTTATGTAATATATTTTAACTATATCTATCGATTGTATTAGAATTCTTAATTTTGGAAATTAAAGACTGTAACTTGATTTAAATTTTTAATGATTTTTATTGTCCATGTTTGTCCATTTTATGTAAAGGGCCAATAAAGATTTTAGGTGAATTGACCTTCAATAATTTTCTTTCAGTGAATTGTCAGCTAATAGTCCGGGCACGCTATATCACACTGAAGATAATAGAATAGAATATCAGCTTACAACCATCGATGCTTCTTGTCCAAAAGAGCCCCTTGGCTGTTGTTGCTCCCGCTGCATTGATAGCTGTAATACTAAAGTGGTATTCAGACCCGACGTTGAGGCCGGAAATATTGTAGCAGTACTGAAACAGAGGAAATAAATATATCCTCCCATTTAATATAGTAAGCATAACAATTGGAACATGTTCCAACACAGAACAACATTGAAGTCTGAAGACCCACCTTATTGTTGACCAACTGGTCCCATTTCAACGTGATATTTTTCATGATGTTGACCGTGGTAAACTTGCCGCCTTTTGCCGGACCGATGACGATATTGTATTTGATTGGTCGACAGCCATGACCGGGCATAAAGCTAGAGAAGTTGAAGTAAGCACTGGATTGATAACGATACATCTCTGGAATAATACTGGCTGTGTCGGCTGCGGTTGGAGCTAGAAGAGAGACACAATCATGTTTAGGTACAATAATTAGAACAGTCATGATTATTGGTTTCATTAATAATTATGAGGCACTTGTGTGAAAAAAATGATTAAATAACATATTTTCTTTTTATTTAAAAACGTATCTAAAATAAAAATATATGACATATCCTACTATAAATTTAATAGGATTAATAATTGGACTTTCAAGGAAACAAACAGATTATAATACAAATGACTTGATAGGTGTCAGCCAATGAAACTCTAACACGTGTCAGGTATTACGTAAGAAAGTAAGAATGACTCACCACTTCCGCTAGTACTGGCCTCTCGTAGTTCACTCAGACTACTATTGCCGGCCGAGTTGGATGCCCGAGCCTGAAAAGAGATTCGTGTTCCGCAGGTGAGCTTGTCCAGATAGTAACTCCTTTGTGCCCGGGGTATCTGGATACCTCCCCCTTCACCATTGTAATGATTGGTCCAGTTGAGATAAAAGTGTGTGATTGGACGATTGGGTTGGGAAGAGCCTTGACTCACCCATTTAACCTGAATACCATTGATGTTTGGCCGGAAATCTGTCCATTGTGGCGGTCTAGGTGGTTCTAAAATCACAAATTAATTGATTGAAATAACTTTTAAACTGATGTGAAGTAACAGACAAGTTGCAAAATAATTTCATTTTGATGAAAACTAACAACATTAAAGAAAAAGTTTTATTAAGATTTTAAATAAATGTTTATCGTTAAGTATTCTGAACTTGAAAATAAATTATGAATAGTAAAATACTTGCATTTATATTTGGCTATATTCAATAAATTAAGAATTAACAAGCACCCCTTTTCTGCGATATAATTAGCATTTGCAATTTAATTCATCACAAACATCATTACAAGAACCACTAATTAGTTTAAGGCATGCTAATTCACGGGATAAATAATAAACACCATTGAAATAATAAGATAAATTAATCAGGGTTAACTTAAAAGAATCACAATCAGGAAAATAAAAATAGCAAACAATAATTATTGTTGAAGAAAAAATCAGAAAGAGGATATAAAAAAGAAATGTACAGACGACAAATCAACACTGCATACAAGACTAGTGGCTTACCTGATATATTATCTGTTAAGGTAAGAAGAATATGTTTAGAAAAGACTTATAAAATATGTTTAGAAAACATTGATGCAATATTTGAGAATTTGGTCTTACCTTCAACAACTAAATCGTAAGATATTGTATCTGAACTAGTCAGACATTTGTAAGTTCCGCCATGTTCCACGCCGACCTTTGCAATGTATATTGTCCTGTTTTCCAATATTTTATACCTAAACAGGAATATCAAATGATTTAATCAGGGGCACTTATTAATAGAAACATCACGAATCAACTCATTACATTTCAGAATTGTGTTCCGATTTCCATTCGTTCTTTTGATGGTTAACTACAAGACAGTCCATTCCAATTGACGACCCGACCTGGACCCGTAACTGACCACCAATCGATATAATACCCGAGCTTTCTGCAATTTATAGAGATATAATAATTGTACCACTGCTTCAATAATTTTAAAAATGTTCGGAAAGTGTAAATTATTTTTAAACTTTGACAAATTTGAAAAGCTAAATAAAATATACACTTTAAACTATACAAAATAATTTTGTTAACAAATTAGTTATAGAATGAAAAGAAAAGAAGTGTAGTGATATTAATTTACCAATGCCACTATGTTCATTAAGGTGAACGAGAGTGTGAGCCGGTTCTTCAAATCCTTTGTGGTTAATATTTCTTGCGTAGACTGTAATGTTGTAATCAACGTCTTGCTTTAGTCCTAAAAATTATTGAAATATAATATATTTCATTAATAATTTATTCATCATTATGATAGAGTTAGGCATTCCAACATTTGAAAAACAAGGATTGGTAATCGAACGTTTTTTTTGACAATGACCTACCGCAAATGAAGGCAAACTGCGAACGTCGATTGCCCACTGTTGCGACACACTTCTCCACAGTTTTTAAGCCGGAATATTGCGGTGGGGGGTAAGCACGCATACAATATTTATTGATAATACCATTGGGTCTGGATGGTGGAAGCCAAGATGTCACAATGCACGACTTGTTGACAGTGTTGCTCTTGACGTTGATCGGGGATCCAGGAATATCTTCAGCGGTTTTGCAGACAATCGTGTCAGAAGCCGGACCACTACCCTTCCTGTTGCTGGCGCTGACTCTGATTGAGTAATTAGTGTAGGGCTGTAGGTGAAGCAGGGAGTATGATGTTTCCTGTTCAACCATCTCATTGCGCAGAGCAGTTTCATCTGAACGAAGATGGACGGTTGCGAATAAATTATAAAACATGACTCATAGGATAACTAAGCACTTGATGAAGCACTTACCACCCAGGGAATTCGTTGGAAAAAACATGACATTGTAGTGAGTAAGGATTCCGCTGATTGAATTGAGACCCGGTGAATTCCATGCCAGATCGATTGATTTCTTATTTATTGCTGTACAGCGAACATTCTTTGGTGCCGCCTGGGGCACTATTAGTAGAAAAGAATAATTATTAATCATACAGGAATAGAACAATGATTAGAAAAAGCAATGCAATAACTTACAGTCCTCCAGCGTTCTGGCATGCGTATAGGCAGGGGGCGAAGAGCCTTTACTGTTCTTTGCAGTAACGCGGATAGCATAAGCCGTGAATTTCGGAAGGCCCGTCAAATCGCAATGCCTCTGCCGTGATACCAATTCACAACGGACATGTCGATTTCTGAAACGGACGATCAACATGGTGTGTATGAATGACTAAGAAAAAGAGATATATGACAGAATCAAAAATGATATCTTACTGATTAATGTCGTCACGTGACAGACTTTTTGGCCAACTTAAGAAGCGTATTTGGCCGTATTCGCCGTCACCTACTTTCTGAGCGCACACCCAGTACTGATCCACATGGCCGTTGAGCAAATGATCTGCAGGATTGTCCCAACTGATCGTGATTTGATCGGAGGAAGTTCCGTTTGCTTGCAAGTTACGTACAGGACCGTCTGGTTCTGTAATTGAAGGAGTTAGTGTATGTAATATATTATATATATATTAGCGTTTATTTAACATCTTCCACTATTATTATACTTTGTATTGTATAGTAATAAATTTACAAATTTAGAAATAAAATTGCTTGTTATGATAATATTATGTTATTACTAAATTCAATTAAATAATTTTTGATAAAAGAAACTATAAAAATTAAAAGTCAACTTAATGGACTAATTCAAATCAATTTTATTAATCGTATTTACTGGTTTTCTATAATATACTATTTTCCGCAGACACTGAATATTATTTTTCAGTAGTATGATAAATATTATCATAACTTTTATTTGATTATTTTTTATAATTTTTAAAAAAAATATAACAATAATATATTTTTCATAAATTTTTATAATTATTTTACAATTTTCTAATTCGAATTTTGTAACATGTAGATTTTTGGACTTAGAAAACCACACAAAATATAGTACTAAAATATATTTTGCAATCAAATTAAAATCGTCCTGGCCAGGGTTCGAACCGTAAACATCATCGCTACTTACTGGCTTCTTGAGTAGACGTAGTGAAGGCGTCGGCAACACCTAGGCCAACCGCATTTACTGGTAACACTTCGATGTTGTACTTGGTAAAAGGGCGTAAATCTAACAGTTGAACTTTCAAGGTGCTGTTCTTCACTTTCATCTCTGTTTTATTTGACTGTCAAAGTAATGTGCACAAAATAATATGATATTATATGATTTCAACAATGTAAAAAATGGAAGACCCGGGCGTAATTATATAAACACAGCAATGACAAATTTTAGTATTAAAGATTCTGTTAATTTCGAAAATAATGTAAAAATTCCATTTAGAAGAAATTTCAATTTCAAAATAATAATTATTTAATGAAGAATAGTTATATCTATGATTTTCTCTCTATATAATGAATTGAATTAATTTGTCTAAGATTTAATTCCTTATAAAAAATGCATTTTACGGAAAAAACAATAACACTCTTACTCTCTTATCCCAATATCGAACGAGATAATGAAGAAGTGGTTTGTTGCCCAAATCTTCAGGAGGTATCCAATTGAAGGAAACATTGTGCGCTGTAGTTTTGATATCGCTACCAATGATAACTTGTGAAGGTACAGCTGAAAAATAAGATGCCAACAGAAGACTTGAAATGACACAGATTATGTTGAAGTGAAAATATGTTTTACATCAAAAGGTAACACAATAATTATAAATTCAGTTTTCTGTACGACCAATGTTTATTTAATTCAAATAAAATGTGCAATCACACAAATATTCCAAATTAACATAAACTAACACTTATTATCTTAACATTTTAAAATAAATTTTCGTAAACTAACTTTAAAAATATCAATAAATTTTGATTACATATACAAATATATTCAAAATAGTCGCCAAAGAAGATGTGTTAGGCTCGTCAAAGACTCACAAATAATGGAGAGACGCACTGTCACACTGGCAGGTTTAGTCATGCCATCAGCCATCACTGGACTGTAACCGTTTCTAGCTGAACACTCGTAGGATCCGATGTTGTCCTTGTTTACATTGTTAAACTCGAGATTGTTGTTGAGACCACGCTCGTCATTCTTATAAGTGATGATCTGGAGTTGTGTGTATGGGAGAGAGTGAGATATGATATGATTTGCAAATAGTAAAGTATTCTATCTTACCGTTCTTATGGGATTAATAGTTGGATCATAAGGGTCATCTATTCGCAGACAACTGTCCTTGTTGTTGCTACTGTAGCAGGGGACGTCCATGTGGACCCAGCGGTCTGTGTAGGGGTCCTTCATGTTCCATAATGATGTCATTTTCACTCGGTCACCAAAAACACTACAAGTGATGTTGAACCGGGAGCCCAAGACTCGTTCCAAAGTTGGAATTGCTTCTATGCGGGCCGGAACTATTTTTGAGAAAAACGGTCGAAGCCAAATTATTCACCAATTATAACCGATAGAACTCATAAAGTGGACACTATTCAAAGTCATGAAAATCGTTTATTATTATTATTAACTTATGAATCCGTTATAAATTAATCAAAGGTTTCCAATTAAAACTCCTTTTATATAGACAAATTTAAATACTGACTACTATTTAAATAATAAGTAGTATATCTTAAATATGTAAAATAAATAAAAGAAACAAAATTGCAGAACATACTGTGTAGTTTGATAGTGACTGTGCGACTTTTCACTTTGTCATCGACCTGTTTAGGAATGGTCTTTGGCACCAGATAGCAAGTGAACTGTGTCGGATCATCCTCACTAACCTGGAGCAGTTGTAAGGTGCCGTTTTCCAATTGTCGAATACGATTATTGGTTGCTATTGCCAACTCAGAAACTGGCTTATGGACTCCAACTAGAAGTAGGAAATAGGAAGCGATCCATTTCAATGTCTAAATTTAAGTTCAAAGACTTAAAGGTTCTTAAACATGTCAGAATAACTCACCAACCACAGTATACTTCCAAACAACCTTGGGCTCCCATTCGTTTTCCTCTGCGGTACAATCGACAAAGAGATTCTGTCCAAGAATCACTGGCTTCATATTTGGTGGAGGGATTTTGAACTCGAGTTGTGCTATAAAATGGAGAAATTATTATTCAAAAAATATAAATTTACTAAATGATATACAACTCAAATTACCCCTCAACAATGGGATACATACTTAAACTAAACTAAACAATATACAATGAGAACTCACGAGTGAAAATGACCTTGACCGACTTTGTATCAGAATCAATAATATTTTTTATGACGCAGGTGAACTTGCCCCCATTCTCCTCTTTTGTAGGATTTTCGACCGTTAGGAGAGCCCCTTGTCTGGGCGATTCGTGGACAAAACTGGGCACATATTCCCGTAAATCCTCGGGCACTTGCTCAAAGGTGTTGGAGCGTTCTTGCTATAGGGGAGAAGAAAGGGGAAGGAATTATGAGGTAGAGAAGAGAGCAGTTCTCTATATTGGGTCCGGAATCATGCTTTAAATCAAAGTTAACTTTAAGATTAGTAAGTAAGATTAGAATATGATTGTTAGATTGTTTCTTACTTTCACATAAACATTATTAATCTTTCGGTCGTGGGTAGACAGTTGGACCACCTTTCCAGGAGAAGAAGATGGTGTGAACTCCCACCAAGCATACCAAACATTCTTCGGTTGATTGCTCGTAGTGCAGAGATAGTGCAGAAGATCACTCACACCCGACACCATACGAGTTGGGGTGAAGAACTGGATAATAGGAGCATCTGAAAAATAAATAGTAAAGACATGGTATTCTTAAAATCCGTGAAAAACTAATTCAATATTCTAAATAATATTCTCAATGAATATATAGAGCCCTTCTCAATGAATATATAGAGCCCTTCTCAATGAATATATAGAACAGTTCTCAATGAATATATAGAGCCCTTCTCAATGAATATATAGAGCCCTTCTCAATGAATATATAGAACAGTTCTCAATGAATATATAGAGACCTTTTCAATGAATATACAGAGCCCTTCTCAATGAATATATAGAACAGTTCTCAATGAATATACAGAGCCCTTCTCAATGAATATACAGAGCCCTTCTCAATGAATATATAGAGCCCTTCTCAATGAATATACAGAGCCCTTCTCAATGAATATACAGAGCCCTTCTCAATGAATATACAGAGCCCTTCTCAATGAATATACAGAGCCCT
>JAUZNC010009806.1:3080-13084 GCA_034780395.1 Vannuccia rotundouncinata | reverse complement strand
TCTCAATGAATATAATATAGAGACCTTCTCAATAAATATATAGAGACCTTCTCAATAAATATATAGAGACCTTCTCAATAAATATATAGAGACCTTCTCAATGAATATAATATAGAGACCTTCTCAATGAATTTAATTATAGAGCCCTTTTCAATATTATGTGAGACATTTATCAATACTTTAGAATTTATAAGTTTAATTTTAAACATTTAATATTTACAAACTTACGGAAAAGCTTGAGCGTAGTTTTCTCTTTAGCGATGACGTCTTTACTGCTTTTGACAATACACTGATAATCGGCCTCATCGTTCAACTCTAGATACTGGAAGTGCACTTTACGGGCTAGTTTAAATGAAATCTGATGGTGGTGACTAATTGGAAGAAGTTGCGTCTTATCACCTTTGATCTGGTACCATGTCACCTAAGTAAGAAAACAAGATATTATAGCAATGGGTTTCAATAGACAAAATTTTAACAAAATTTTATTTTGTAATATTTAGTAGTATAATCTAATAATTTAAATATTTGTATGAAAATAAAAATATTATATTTATTATGTTTTTAAAGTTAACTTACCGAGGGTATTTCTCGACCAACAAAGTAGCAATGGAGAGTGTAAGGTCGGCCAACAATACCCTTCATCGTTTTTTCCATTGGTCGAATCTTGATATCAGTGTCCATTAGCACCATGGCTTCACACTCAGCATTACCAAATGTGTTTTCAGCAACAGCTCGATAAACACCACCATTTCGCCATAACTCTTCTGCTGGTGCCGAAGACTGATAATAGCAGAAAGAAAAATATTATATAAACAGCGATCTTTTTGGATTAATTAATAATTAACATATTTTATTTGACCAATTCTTTTTCAAGATGTGACTGTTTTTGAGAGCATGTTCTAAACATTATTAAAAAACGTTATTAATTAAAGGGTTCTAAAAGTATTTATTTCAATTTGAAATATTTCTTTTTCAAAACTATTCTATTTAAGTTTTGTCAATCAAGAATCATCACTAAAAATTACAATGATTATGAATAGGAAGTAGGTATTTATTAATTATTGCGAACTGAAACCACGAGTCATTAATTCAGCTTTAATTTGAAACTGTACAAAGTTTGTCGCATTCAATTTCTACTCCATAAAGAAAGTTTAGCCTTTAAATTGCGAATTTAATTAACGATTATGCTTTTATAACAAAACCTAGAGAGGTAGTAATTAATGGATTTAAATATGAAGAATCACTAAAGGGGCGGGGTAACCAGCAGTATAATATCAAGCAATATACATCAAAGCGTTAGCTCTAAAATGTCCACAATTGAGAGACCCTTAAATTGACACCAATTACTTTGCATAAATAACTTTCAAGTTTTATCCTTGTTGATGGAAAAGCAGGCCTGTGATCTCCACTAGACCATGCAAAGTGCTGTTTTTGCCTACACGCATTCATGTAAATATATCCGTGAGGGTGCAGGAAGAGAGGGAGTAAATCGATTATCATTGGCGAATTGTATCGATTTTAAAAGTGAATGTGGATATTATAACCTCTCGACTTCTGCATATTACTAGTATCGGTGTTTAAGCTGCACATTCACGAAGTGGTGCAAGCAAAGAAACTTAATATGATTATAGTATATTCAAGACAAAAAGAGAGTGATTACTATACACAGACATAATTCTCAGGTTTATCATCCGATGATATGGTATTGAGAGACTGGTTCTATCCTTTCTTCCCAAGTGGAGAATGAAACTGCAATCTAAACTATACAATACCAATAGAATAGCAATTAAATTCTAATTTCAATTTCATTTGGATCACGAGGAATGACGTGATCTGAAAGTGGGTTACTTTGATCGATAATTAATCGATCAGTAAATTACTTGGATGACTTCCACTGACTGAAATTTCATGACTGAAAGTGTTTATGTTATAGTAGTTGGGTAGATAGATTATCAGCGCAAACACAAATTCTGTTAACCCCTCAATTTTCTACATCTCAATAATCTGTAGTAAATATAATAATAATAGTTGATATAATAAAACTGTACCCAATAAACTGTTGCCAATATTTAGGCAGCAGATGACACATTCCGTCATAGAATAGGACAGTATATAAGAAAACTATTGCAGTTAAAAGAACAAAAAATCTCCTTTTTTCATATCTGCCCTCGGTGATGTAACTATAATCCCACATTTAGCTGACTCATAAGGTGAACCATTAGTTAAAAAAAACAATAAATAGAATCTAATTTCGGAGTCAACTCGTTAATATCGATTGTAGAAATCGGTCATATATTGTAAGATTCTATATTATGGTTTGAGACAATGGAAAGAATACAGTGGGTAATGTTTTATGTTGTTGAGGACAACATTGGGTGAATGACTGTGCCTATACCGACATTTCAAAGGATAAAAGAGCTTCATCATATCTAGGTTCAACATAGTGTTATGCAAAAACCATTATGACAATTATTTATTGATGTCGTGCGATATAACAATTAAAATATATTTTCATTCAATAAGACTTGTAAATGTTAGATTTTGGGACTTAAATTGGACTTTAACCAAAACGGAGTGTGATAGACTACTTTTAATTGTGTTATAACTAAAATCATTCCATAATATTATGTCATGCCTCCAAATTCGATCAATACATTACCTTGCTGAGGTCAATGAAGAGTTGGGTGGTTGTGACATAAGCATCGTCCATTCCATGACTGATAACCGGGCTGTCCTCGTTTCTAAGAGGTACCCGAACGTCGTCAAGGAACCAAGTAATGTTGGGCTGTGGGTGACCTGATAGGAAAACATTTAAATACACTGATCAGGACTAGAACCCCCGGCTCGAATTTCTTTCAAGGATTCTATATTATAGTTGTCTATGATTTCCCCTCTATAATATAATGTGTAGTGTAATTAACTGTCTTTGGTTCTGTCTATAGTTAAGTAATTTGCAACCAATATTTACTTATTAAATATATATTTCTAAACGAATATCGCGGCGAATAGTGGTGTGGAAATGTAGAAATTATAAAAATGTTAACAATTCCTTTCTTTTAAACCGTATGTATAACCATTTCAAACAGTCAAAAAAAGGCACACAGGAATAAATCTATATTAACACAGTTCAAAATATATGTTTATCTGTGTACAATTAATTAATCATTGTTTGCTTGCATTTAAGAAAGAGTCATGCAAGCTAAAATCACAAACAAGTAATATATTAGCTGCCAGTTCAAGTTAAAGTGGCTGTATTTAGTGTATCAAAGAAAATTTCGTTTAAAATTTTATTGATTTAATCTTCTGATCCAAATGGGAATAAATTGAAATACTCAGCTGTACTTAAACATTATATAGAGAGAACATCATAGAGATATCGCTGTACTTCTACATTATATAGAACATATTTAGCAATAATCGAGTGAAATAAATGATTCCAAGTTTCATATATAGTACGTTTTGATAATAATAATAATTGTCCACCCCAGTTTACTGCCAGCATTATTGAATTTAGACTTCCTCTCTATGACGTAAATGATTATCTATAGACACGGTTTATTCCATCCTTCTAAACTGGATGATCTGTATGCACTCGTTTTGCAGGATATTGTAAGTAGGTAATGTCATTAAGATTATAATTTGGTTTGGTAAAATGTATCAAGTTCTAATAACATAAACATCCATATATACAATTTATACATCTATATTAAATGTCGGACTGTCCATTATGAATTCTGATGATCACCTAAACAACCTTCTACGTTAATCGATAAACAAGAACCCTTTGAAAGTAGGCACTATAGAGTACTACGACAGTCTTGTTCACAGTGTATCAGGATTATGTATCTGTATCTTATTATGTAACAACAAATTATCCGTTATAGTAATTTGTGTAAACACCAAAACCATTAAAAAAGTTACTGATGATAACAATAATTATTCTTTATTGTTACAGAAATCTGGTCTTTTGAGGGATTGCTACTTAACCAAAGAGGGACAGATATATACTGACTGTTTTACAACAGTTACCGTAGTTACCAAATATAATAATACGCAATTTCAAAGCTCAATACAAACACTTTGAAAATCATAATTATTCACGTTACCTGCGAATTTACAGACTAGTGTCAAAGTGTCCTTGAGAGTAGCCACTGCCATTCCTCGTTTGGGTTGAGATTTTGGAATCTGGCTGACTAGTCGAGGTGGCATCGCTGAGGAGCGAGGAGAGAGGGGGAGAGAATATTAAGAGTGGAGAATGAAGATGGGAAAACCGACGACAAAAACTTCTTGTAGAAGAAATAGGAATGCTGAAAAACATCAAATAAAGCAAATTTAAATTCCGCACCAATAATATCAAGCAGGCAACATAAAATTTGTTTGAATCAATAAATTAATCATGTTTTTTTTAAATGAGAAATGTTATAACAATTTAAAGAGTGTGAAGGACACATAACCTATTTTATTTTGTCTTAACACTTTTTCATCGCGCTTGTTAACATATCCGATTTTGTTTACAGATACTTGAGGGGTCAAATTACCTGTGAAGAGAAACATTAATAATTTTGTAAGATGGTTATTAATAGTAACTGCTACACTATACCCAATAAGAAATTTAATAAATATAGGCTTTCTCCAAAAACAAAATAAAAGAGACATTTAAACTCAATAAAACTTGTAATATTGTTGATTATAAAATGTATACAAATAAATAAAAAGACCCGTCGGACAATAAACCAGCAATAAATATAGAGTTAAGCACTAAAAATAATCACAAAAATGTGATTATTTGAAATATCAAATGAGCGGTCTCCCCTTGAAAAGAATACTTCTAGTATAAAAAAGTTATATGTATGATTTACAGTAATTGTTTCAATATCTTGTTAATCAAAAGTACTTAAATACTATTTTCAGAAACATTCGACATAAATGTTTCTGTGAGGATGTTGACAAATGATTAATTTTAATAGTTTAACCGTGAATTTTGTATATGAAGTTGCTGCATAAAGGTCCCTTAGACATTTTGAAAATATAATATAAAAAACAGAAGTCGGCATATTATATTTGCTACGATTTGTGGTTTTCAAAGACATTATTTCGATTTGGTGGCTTGTGTAGATTAAACTACAAACTAAAATCCGGAATTATTTCTTTAAAAATCAAGAGTTTATACTTTTGTGGAGGTGATCACAATTTAATAAATGAACCAGTACTGCACAGATATCTATCTATCTTTCATTTTGTATTTTAACAGGCTTAATATACTAGTACTACATACCAACAAAATAGTCTCCACTCAATTATTGAAAAAACACATTTATATTTCTTGCTTTAAAAAATATGATTAAACAATAATGGAATATTTATCTTAATTCTGAATTCCATAATTTATGGATGTATTTTGCACATTGATGTATTATATGATATTAATTCGGTCACCGATTTACTATATCTACTTAAAATCAGTGTGATATATTAAGTAAGCTATGCGATATAGAACACCACAGTTACAATATAAAACTGGATATAGTTTATATAAGGGTGTATTTATGACCCTGCAGCCTCATATGAATCTAATAAAATGAATTTCATTGACCCAACGTTCTGTGAAAATGTTTAGTTTATAACAGTCAATGTGGGTGTGCTGTAATGCTAATTGGATAATATTAAAGATATGGTTTTACAGCTTAATAATATAAAATTATCAGAGAATACACTTGAAATCCAAATTTATATTTAAATATATTCAAGGATATTGATCTTCATACAAAAATATGCTGATAGATATTGTAATTTACAATATAGATACTTTGATACATGAAAAATGACTACCCCACCTACCATAAATTCGAGTTTAGTGTAGTATCTAGCTATATGTATACACCTTAATCTTATAACATGATATTATATAGAGGTAGTATCTTAAAGTAGTATTACATAATACCTACCATAGACATTATAATATTGGACTATTGCTAACTAACTAATTTCATAGACATATTATTGAACTAATTAACTCTAGCTACCGTAGATAAAATTATACAGAACCGCTATATAGATAGAAAATTAAATAAATGAATAATATGCCTTTTAAATATTTTCCTTTGGTTGTAAATTTGTCAGATTTACTATGATCTAATCTCATTAATAAAACTTTATACATTACATAACAATTAAAAAAACTATTCTTTTTATTATCGAATATACATAAATGTCTATTTAACAGAATAATATCATATAATTTTAGAGAATAAACAACAGGGTGCTTTATTAAAACCAACTGATTATACAAGGCAACATTAACAACATAACCCTGAATTAATATTGCAGTAGATAATTAGTCATCAATTTGTTATCAAGTGAATTTGTATCAACTCAAATGCGGGCGCCAGACTAGATTGTGTTATGAGAATGTAATTTTCAATAGTCTAGCTATGTAAACGATCAAAGAATTTACATTGAGGATATAATATTTCTGCACAATATAAATTTAATTATTAAAAGAATAATAAAAAATATAATTAATTAAAGTAAATCAGTTTATGTTAAATGTAGTTAAAATCAAGGGAAATATAGTTAGTGAAAATTCAGGGATGTTATATATTATGATGAAAATTAATTCAGAAAATGTTATCACACTTTCCTTATATAAACGACATTGAAGGTCGAAGCCAGTTTTTCCTGACCTTTAAATTTTCATTTTAAGCATGTGCAATTAAATATTTTCGATGGAAAATGCACCTGTCTGTAAAATTTTGTTTAAACAGTCAGTGCTGATTTCTATATAAATGTTATAGACAGATTGTTTCATATATTAAAATTAAGGGATACTTCAAGACACTATATATAATATATAATTAAAAGTTCATTTGTGGCATTTTCCAGGATTTAAAGGGAGTCCAGAACATACTTCTGAGTACGAGTCGGGTAGACCCCTGTGCATTGTCCATATACTCGCCATCCAGGAGCCCCCTGCCTCCTTCGACTACACACTGGTAAACACCCACATCCGCTCGGTGCACCCGTTTTATCGTCAGCCGCAAACCGTTGCTAGACAAGGCGAGATTGGTGTTGACAGAGTCTGGGCCTACTTCCCCTATCCTCATCCGCGTAGGCGGGAAGAGTCGAACGGTGTTGTGGAACCAATAGACCGTGGGGTTAGGGTGTCCGGTGACGGTACACTCCAAGGTTGCGTTATCATTCCAGTTGACGGCTAAGTTGGGCGGCTTGAGGACCACGGAGAGTGGAGCTGGGAGGAGGGGAAAGTGGCTATTTAAATAATATCAAAATAGTGTAGGCTGTGTGTTTCTTATTGTAGTAAAAATTGTTTTGTTCATAAAAAATGATCAACTAAAATGATAATATTATGAAATTGAATCAAATTATTTTGTGTCATATTTCAAAGGGTAAAAATAACCTCCATTTTAAAAAGAATTTTGTCGAGAGAAGATAATCTAACTCGTCATATACGCCAGCAGTATTCAACCAAGGTAGAACATCTATTTATGAAACATAAAGTTAGAAAGGGCTACTAGTCTTATATATACAACTTTAGAGGTGTACATTCTGTCGTGATCAAGTTGAGATCTCAAAAAAATTATCTAGTAACAAAATACTTTGACGTACGGCAAAGCTAGATCCTGTCTCGAAAGACCATAAACCAAGGCTTTATAGTTATCAGGAGGCAGTATAACACTATATACCCTGTCTGTCTGTCTCCTAAGGTTCCGATTTCTGGACGTGATGTACCAAAAAGGTTTGGAACAAAAAATTGTAGAGTCTATACTGCTATAGTAAGAGATTCCGGTGTTCCACCCTTATTCTCTTTACCAATTTATAATCCATTTGGGCTGTCTTGCTCCCCTGAGCGCTGTCTTCCAGTTATCGTCAGAACTCGTTCATTCTTGTCTCTCTCCCGGTGAGTTCTATAATAATAAGCTGAGTTATATGACAGACTCATTTAATATATTATACGATGGAAAAGAAGGGAGAGAACACGGGGTAGGACGTTTCCCGGCCCGGTTGTCTTAACAACGAACGCGTTGCTCGCTACCTTCTCCCCTAGTTATTTCAGAATATATGGAAGAAATGAGGAGGAAGGGGTTGAAAACGCCCGAACTCATGCAAATGAATTTGTATCCGTAGGGGAGGGGGGTAGAAATAGATTCATAGAAAAAGAGAAGATCAGAACAGAACAGAACAATCCAGTTTTCCTTGTTTATTTTCTTCACCCGGCTTATATAAGCGAGAATCTAACAGATATCGATTTCTTATCGATTCAATCAGATATAGTATAATGCAATATTAGATTCCAAGCCTCGCTATAGCTAGCTTTACGTTTTGATCAAGTAAGTTCCTGCTTATTCGTTTTCTAGGTTCTGCCATCTTTCGTTCGGCATGAGTTCATTTTTGTGCTGTTGGGTTAATTTTTCTATATTCTTCTTGATATCTTCCCCTGCAATGAAAGCCCGGTTCTCTTCGCTATCCAGCTCAGAAGTCTTCCTTTATTGGGTATACGGAGAGAGAATCAAATCAATAATACCGCATACTAGTTTGGAATGGTGGTATTGTGGCCTTTTCGGGGTTGAGGATTTGGGGTTGATTTATTTGATCTGACACACGAATAGAATGGAAAATAATATTTTTTATTAGTATTGGCATCGATATTCTCTATTAATTATATTTGCACTCTTTAACTTGCTCAACTCTTTTGACTCTGGCATCGTTTAATAAATTAGAGAAATAAGTTAACCCAAATCCTCATTTAAAACTTGTAAATACGTCGTTATATTTTTTTATAATCTGATTGATACAATAAAATGTGTTTGTTTAATTATAACAAGCCTGTTAATATGTAAATCTTTTTAATTATACAGCTGTTCATAGAACTTAAAATTTTCGATTTGTAATAAGAATTTTGTATAGTGAATACGCAGTCTGATCAGCTTTTAAAATGTATAAAATTCATAAATTGAAGACACGTAGTGCAGTATTTATGAGTTATAATATGGACAGTATTAATATACATAAACAGAAAAATAAATACCTCTCCCAGATAAAATTTGGTAGCTCGCTATAAGGAGCGAAGGGGAATAGATGACTCTATATAACTAAACAAGAAATAAATTGATTGTATAGGACGGAAAATATAGTCTCCAGAAAACCTGGGGTTGTTGACACGGTAAGGACATGGTATGAGGAGGATATAGGCCGATGGGCTGGAGGTGAATGGAGATAGGGAAAACTTGATTGTGTATTGAACCAAGTGGACATATGGCTGTAGGGTATCTATAGAGATTGTTGGGTCAACTCAGTAATTTATAGAGTTCGATAAGCTAGCAGAGATGTCAAGGCGAAAAGTTTACGAGCTGATATATCAGCAAGTTCTGAAAGATTTATACCATATAGTAATGTTGTATATAGAGGAATACAGATATGATGGCTGGATTGTGCTGGTGGTGGTTGGTGTATAGGGACGTATATAAGGAAAGTGTTTCTTGAAATCGTGCAGACAGAGAGAGGGGGAAATGGGTACTATATTAAGCAGATTCTAACAGGTTGTTTAGACAGAACAGTGATATAAGCAGGGGTACAGCAGTTGGGTGGGACAGAGTGCAATGTCTACTAAATAACTCGTATATGAGAGATAGTATGAATATGGTGGGGGATGATGCTAGATCGGATCAGGATCTAGGTGTATTACTTCCCTGTGTAAAAAATTGCAGTTTTTGCAGCGAAACCCTCAATTCCAGCCCTATATATATATAGTATAATACCTATGTACCTGTATGTGTGTTCATTAGGATAACATGGACCAAACAGCTATAATATCATATCATCCAGCGGAGCAACACCCCCTTCCTGTATTAAATCATATTATATACCGTCGTGTGGATGTGACAGAATTTCACAAATGGAATCATACAACAGTCAAAGCACATATTTTACACTTAATATAAAACATCTCGGAGTCTAAAATTCACTGGTATACATATAGATTGCATAAA
>JAUZNC010009795.1:12781-31693 GCA_034780395.1 Vannuccia rotundouncinata | reverse complement strand
TTTTTAGAAATTCTAAGAAACCACTGAAGTGTTAAGCCTATTCTAAGTAGCTTCTCAATCAGCTATTCATTTTTAATTACTTCCAGCTTAATTTAATTAAAAATACCTATATTGTCTTATTAGCTATATACTGAAATACATTATAAATTGCATACAATTATATAGTTAAAATCTAAAACAGTGCATTTTATACTTTCATATATTTAAATGTAAAATAACAATTGTCTTATTAGTTTTACGAAATATTTATACTTATCGTGTTTAAATTACATATTTGTTTCTTAATTGACCTTTTTAAAAATTATTATATCTAAAATTTCAAGGGATCGGGTGTGCGTAAATTTTTATCTAATGTAAGCATAGTAATTAATTTTCATCCTCATTGCAGAATTGTAAAACTGGCTAATTGTAATATATTTTATATGTATTGATCTTACTTATATATGGGGCTGTTCAAAAATGACGTCACACTAATTTGGGCCAAGTTTAATTTACCCCCTCCCCTTGTATCACGCACAGTAACACATTTCGAAACCCCCTTCAGAAAAGACGTCACGTTAAGTTCTACCCCCTCCCATGTACGTCCCAAAAAATTCAAAAGAGTTCTTTTTCTTTTTAATTCTGTTCTTTTCAACTCATCTAGTTTAGACCTGACTGCTAGTGAAACATTTTCTGCCGAAATTTTCATTTCATTCCATAAGGCGATTACCTAACTTTGGCATTTGGATTTTTGTAAATTAGGGTCAACATTGCAGTTTACTTTAAAAGGGTCTGAGCTGTACAACTGTCGAAAATCGTACATTATTTCGAATAATTTGTTAATCCGCATAAACTGTAAATTCGATTAATTTAAACGAAACAATGTGATTTAAAAATATAGTAAAGATAATACAACAGAGTTATCTTTATCTATGCGGCTTTTACAGGAATGTTTTGTGACGTCACAAATTTGGAAACCCCCTCTACCCCTCTATCACGCTTTGTGACGGATTTATGAACCCCCTCTCCCTAATCAGCGTGACGTCAGTTTTGAACAGCCACTATTCTACATATATTGGAACAATAATGTCTACTATAAATTAAAAAATAATTGACAAATATTTGGTTGGTCGCTCCTTCGCAACCATGTGGTTGGGTCCAACACGTGAATATGCTACTTTTCTCTTAAATTCTAAATATACGTCATTGAAGATCACATCAAAAAACATTTGAAGTCTCGGAAAACAATAATAATCAGATTTTACCTTTGTCGACAATTCAGATGTTGCGAACATATATATATATATGTTACCGACGGAATTATAGAACCGTCGTAAATAAAAATTACACAATGAAATACGTAATTAAAAAACTATATTTAAACGTTTACACGGTTTCACTTGTTATTAATTTGATAGGTATTTTAAAAGTTGTTGATAATTGGCAAGTGATCAAGCATTTAAACAGTATGCCCATTTTTTATACTTATTGTCAGGCCTGTGTGCAGGCCGGGAAGTGAAAGAGGTGTGTACGCAACAACAACCGTTTACACCCTCCGTCATCCCACCCACACCATAATTAAAAATGCAATATGTATTATATTATAGTTCCGTCGCCAAAATATACATTAATTTATTCACAGTATAAATTTTTCAATATTGACTTCAAATAATTCCTGAGGAATTGAAATACCTACCAGAAAATTGGTTGAATTTTATTTTTTTACTATAATATTCATATATTCAATTGACCGAGTTTCCAAAAGTAATAATACGTAAGATATGTGACAAATTTTCAATTACAACAGCTAAATCTAGTCTTATATATATAATCTGGAATAATAATGTACATATTTAAAATATTTGACAGAACGCAAATGAGTATTATTCAATTTATCAAGTAGATACGCAATGTAAAAGATTTAATTAATTTTGTTTTTGTGTAGAATAAGGATTATTATATAAGCCGGAAAAGTAAGATGAACTCGTAATCTATGCATTAAATCAGATTTTATCATTATTTTGAAATAGTAATTAATTAAAATCAGTAAAAAATGGTTTCATCAAAAATCAGCCAATTTTATAACTTAAATTGTAATAACATTAGTTTTGAAAGTGGATTAACTCAATTGCAATCTACATTTTAACATATTAGCTAGTCATATGACGTAGCTAGAAATAGTCCAATCTTGGAGTAACTAATTGTGATTACGCACGATTAGTCACTGATAATATGAATAGAAAGAAAGTCAGAACTTCGTTTTGTTAACGTTTTTAAATCGTAAATACGCAAAACCTTTAACAACCATATAATAAGTTTTAATTAACAAGTACCAACATGTTGCATATAATCAGTTTATTTCTGAATATAGTAAATATACATAAATCATCTAGGCTAAAAATTACACAATTCAATAAAGTCTGTAAATCGAAATACAAAAGTACAATTAAAAAATAACAAATGAAAAGATAGGTGAATATTGCTTACAGGACGATAGATTTGATAATTCAAACAATAAGACAGAAATCAATGTTCCAAAAATAATCTCCAAAATGTCAAAATTAGATAACAGTAAAAGGTTACTCATATAAAGAATAATGTTAATACGACAAAAAATTGGTTGGGGAGCTGTCCATCTAAGTGCTATATTGCCTTGGTAATATTTATACATATTCATAACCCTGCAAACTGCGCGAGAGACAACAGGCGAAAACAATACCGATGATCTGAATAAGACAGAAGCCTACCACGCATCCTGCGACTATTCCGATGTTTGAACTCATGTCTTTAATCAGTTTTTCGATGCATCCCTATAATAAAAGATTGAATTTAATAAATGTTAGAATAAAATAACCAATATTAAGTTAAAACATTGTAAAATATGATGTAGGTATTTAGAAATAATATCACATTGCACACAACATCATAATATTATATGGCTCCCTCAAAGGAAAAAAAATATGAGGACACAGACTTCTAATATCTTATACACAACTCTGTTTCTACAACAATAGTTAATGACTTAACAGTTAATACAAACTGTATTCCAATAATTTAGGGAAATGAGAAAAAGTTTCTTGCATAGTAAAGTAAAACAATATTTGAAAGCCTTTTCAAAAGCTCTCTTCTGAATAAATTTTGGAATTGTATCACAAAAAGAATGTACTTTGAATGGTAGCTGGTCCACCAATCATTTGCAAATTGAGGGCTACTTCAAGTTCAAGAAGGAAATTTGTACTTCTTTAAAATCTTTTCTTTTACCTGATTACATTATAAATCATAACTAATTGGAAAACCTCCATAGCTAATTCATTGAGATCTTAGTCAACTTAACAAGAAAGGCATTGGACACGTCACAATGTACGATATATTATATTTACTTCTTAGAAAAAGCTTGATCTTGGCTCCACCTGTTCAACATTTTGTGCAGTCTTGTTTACACTAGTGCCATCAATTCAAAGCATTAGAAACTTTGATGGTGAGAGTTGATCCCAACTTGATACATTTAACTTTTTGTCCATAACAATCTCTATCTACTTTCATAATTACCGAAAATATTCCGATATTTTAAGGAAGTTTTTTAAGACTCAAAATTAAGATTTATTACAGATCAACATTAATGAATTGGTAGAATTATAGTCTAGAGCATCAGCTTTACAACACAACTGTATTTAATTAATTTAGCATTTCACAAAATGTACATACAATGTTCAAGTAAAAGTATATAACCTAAAAAGACAAACAGACATACAAAAATTTATGATTTTGTTTAAATTTTACAAAATGTGTTTGTATTCAATTTTTTCCAAAGAACATAGAAATAGTTTTTACACATATAAAATGTTTTTTTTTGATGAAAATCAGATTTTTACATACTTTTCTACCAATTCCTAAATGACACATTTTGACAAACTGGACCATCCCGCAATTGCACTATCTTATAACATGTTTGCAAAACAGTCCGACATGTTGTCACATGAGCTGAAGCTATAGCCTCTTTAGTTGTCTGCAGCAAACATTTGAGCGCAGTGGGACATATTTTAAAAATACTGTTTTGTGATAGATGAACATTGGATGTTTCAACAGAAGTACCTACTAAGAGTTTCAAGATTATTTTTGCTTTTTCCCGAGTGAATAAAGTAAAGCTAGTTTACCCAGATTTTTTCTTGTCTGTTTTTTGTAGTAAAACGTCTGTCTCTCAAGTATACGTTATTAAATCTCACAGCACAATTTGGGAAATAAAGACCACGTTACTTACATCAGTGTAAATTTCAGTGGGGATGACACCTTGCATATATCTAACGTCACAACCGACATTCTTACAACAGCTTTTGACAACGTGAGTATCATTGAACACATTATAGTAGTCGGTGTAGTTTGTGCCACCACAGCATTTGAGCTGAAAACGAAAAATATATTCAAATTTAACCGTTTATTTAATTGGGAAAAGGATAATTGTAAATAGAAATTTTAACATACTCCACTCTGGGCGGCATCCAAAAATTTGGACCAGACATTGTCACCTTTTCCATACTCCTTGAGGCTGTCCTTCATTCCCCTCGTAACAGCATCGGTAACCTGGAAAAAACATTAATATAGTATGAATCAGGACTATATACACTTTTCACAAGAAAAATACAAGATCGAATACCATATTTCTTGTAAAAAGCCACAAGTACTCTAATATAATATATGACCATATATTATATAGACATAAAGTTTATATCTGTAAATTATTTATGACAAAATTAACCTTGCAAACAAATGAGACAAAAACCACTAGATAAACCAAAATAATTTATCAGTCTTAACCTAATGAATTTTTTAAATTATCAAGTGATTTTTTATCTTATTTATAGACCTATTTCTTCTAATAAACGCCTCCAAAATCTAGACTTTAAAAAACCTTTCTAAAATAGATGACCATAATATATTATATATGTGAATTATTTATAGATTAGCCGTATTACTTCTAACAAACGCAATTTTGTATTTAAACATTTTTATTTTGATTGTCGATAGTTATTACTTCTAACAAACGCAATTTTGTATTTAAACATTTTTATTTTGATGGTCGATAGTTTATTACTTCTAACAAACGCAATTTTGTATTTAAACATTTTTATTTTGATGGTCGATAGGTAGGTAAGGTACTGAACTGAAAAGTAAATATAAATGGTAGGTAAATAAATTTTTAAAATAAATAAACACATTTCCTCCGAAAAACTAACATTTTAAGGTTTATTTTATCAATACACATAAATAAATATATACGTATATTACACGTATATATAAAAATAGGTAGCACACAATAAGTGCTATACAATCTGCGTAGATTAGTCAAGCTTGTAATCTGAATATCATCGTTTGCACTGTCAGATTTTAGTCAGAGCACTTCATGAACAGATTATAAACTGATATGGAATATTATGACCATCCGCTTAGTGCATCATACACGAGAATTGGACCAAAGTTCAACAGTTACGTGTGTTAAGTAGATCCAACATATAATTAAGCGTATATGCAATTATTCACAATACAATTAGTTTATCAATCAATTCTCACAAGTTTTGGGTCAGCTGACTTTGTAGTATCACGAGTCTATGAACTTTTTCAATGACGTACTCAGAACACGAATAAAAATTGTTGTGATGATAGGATAATATGCTTTAAATATATATATTTATCTTTATAAACAGAAGTATATATTTAAAATGTCCAATAGGCATTATATTAAACTAAAATAATTATACGAAATATAAACACTAAAAAGCAGAAAAAGTAAAAAAATTATAACTCTAAATTCGACATTAGAGCTAAGGTAGAAACGACCAATAACAAAAAAAAACTACCACCTACCTTTGAACGCAATACAAAAGCAGCAATTCCTGCACCGATTTGCACAATCAAAATGCCAACCAAAAGGAAGGCGAACTGTAATGCAAAATAGTAGAATACATACAAAAAGTATGAAAAATATTATGAATAATACATAATTGACAGATTCCGCTATTGTCCCCTAGTGACCACTACCCTATTTAGTCTATAGACATTATAATATCATAGTAAATAATGGTGAGAAATAACAATTTAATACACTGATTAATAGACATCTAGCTAATATATAATTTGTAATTACAAAAATTCACTAAAACTGCAGAAATTTGGTTAAAAACTTTGTATACATTAATAATTATAATGCATCTTTAATAATACATTTGAGAATTTGGCGAAAATTTTTAAAAAAATGAATCTAATTTAATGGCTGATTATATAATGCATATATGAAAATTATGTTTATAAGAATAGACAAATTACAAAGATTAACTTACAGTAGTAACCATGCAATGATTTTCCTTTAGAGATCCACAACATCCAAAGAATGCAATGATGAAGATCACAGCTCCAGCGACACAAATAACGATTGGAGTTCCTGTATACTCAGGGCCCAGAACATCAATGAAATCCTTAAAGCGAGTGGCAACAACTGCTCCAATGACAATTAACGCCAGCCCAACCAGCTATTCAAGGACAAAAAATAATTAAATATTATCTCAAACAGCGCATATATAAATTATACTGAGATTAATTACTTTTCACTATATTTAAAAAATGCAGGTAATCAGTAAAATTGGTGTCTGAAATATTATTAAAAAAATGTTAAGCAACATTTTCTTGGCCTTGGTCAGAAGTTGTACACTGAGGCATTACACACACACAAATATATGTACTCATTGAAAAAATTACAATATATTGTGCAATTGAATTTTCAGAAATTTATTTAATCTTTAATGCACAATACATGTCTAATACTACATGTATTTACTGTTTTATAGCATAATACAGTCTAAAGATTTTCAAAATACACAGAAAAATGCCAAATCTGTCAAAGTCTGGATTAAGCAAAAATATAGAAATAAGGAAAATATTTAACTATGTTTGAATATTTAATTTAGCAGGTATAATTATTATTATACAGCCATGTAATTAAAAATAAGTAACATAATTTAAAAAAAATAAGTAATGTTCACTTTTTGTTCTTATCAATTTAAAGGAGTACTGTTGGGGAGATTATATATATATAAAAAATGATATAGGCATATAAAAATTCAATATGTACAATAAATTAAAACATATATATTGTTAATCAACTATGTAAAATACCTTAACAAAGAATAGTTATAATAAAATAAAAACATAAATCTCCAAAAAGCCCACAATATTTCAGCATTTATGATTGTAAAACTAGTGAAAAACCATAAAGTGATTGGTGATGAGACTAAATTTTTCACAACATCCTTTGGTAACTACAACCTTACTGAAATAAAATATATATTTATATAAAAAAAATCTCTAACAAAACATTGCATATATACATAAATACATAGGAAATAATTTACACTATTATAAAGACTCTAATGTTAAGAAATGAAGCCAATAACGAAGAGAAAGCAACAAAGCAAGTTACAATTTTTTTTAATAAATGTATACCACACTATTGTTAACAATCACAATTTTATATAAATATGAAAGAACAGATATGAACTGTTAAGTAAGTTTGTTTTTTTGAATGTACAAAATTTATTATTATATTATTGTACAAAAGTTTAAATTATAGAAAAATAAATAAAAAAGGGGGATTTGAGGTATATATACAAAGGTTTTTAAAGGGCATTACAAAATTCAAAAGATCTCAAGGTATAGTGGCAATATGACAACTGCTCAATATTTATTAATGTTTACTTCTATTTGCATTTTTCTGAATGCTGGGGAACCTTGGAAAGTACATAAATAAAAAGTTTACAAAAGATATAAAATACAGGCTGGTATGAAAGACAGTGAGAAGGAGTGTTAATTCCAACCTATAATTAAAACAATACAAATATTGTATACACAGACTATGAAACCAGAGGTAAACAAAATCAGGACAGCTCCTAAAAATGGGACAGTTGGCATGCCTGTATATATGCACTTCATAGCAGTCTCCTTTTTGCTAACCCTTTCTCCTTCTCTGCTTACAGAACTGCAATTTGAAATCCTTCTAACTTCTGTATATTTTGTAGATTCTTGTAAATGAATAATTTTTGTTTATTTTGCTCCAGACAACTTTTACTGGTATTTTAGACTAATGTTTTGCTTTTTCTCACTGAAACAATTTCAAGACCTCAACTTCTTTTATTTTTAAATCCTGTAGACTACTGTGTCAAGACTTTACTTTTAACTTGTTTTCATCTTTCTTTTTCTCCTGTTTTATTCTTCTAGCATACATTTTATCAGTTATTTAATGTTATCTTTATTAATGAAACAGTAGGGTACAGAAAGATAAAAAACATGCCTTTGTTAGGCAGTTTTTCTAATCTGCACTAATTACTAATATACTGTGCAAATTATCCATTTACATATTATTTTTGTGAATTCAACTGCTTTAGATTGAATTTAAAAATAATAATTATATTACAAATAATAACTAAAACATATGTTGGTGACCAGTTAGGGACCTAAATATAGATTGATAAACTTGAAAAATATTTATTATTTTTGCTGCTTTTAATTGTAATTCCCACTATTATGTATTACAATAAATAAATTACAATAAAGACCTGACCAGTTTGGGACTTTTCATAATATTATGATTTAGTTTGAGGTTCTTAACTAGTTGAGTCCCTAACTGGTCAGGATATGGTCTGAACAATTGGGGACCAACCACTGTTGTAAATTTGACTATGCTTTATATAAAATTTAAAAAAAATTTGATTGTTTTAAAATTAAATATTTTACTATATTAAAGTGCTTGTTTATAATTTTTATATACTTTAATTTTTTGAAATTAATTGGAAATTTGCAAAGCACTTAGGTATTACTAATTAATGCAAATTGATAAAATGTGCCCAAAACTTTTAATATACAAAAATAATCAATAATATAAACAAACTCAAACTTGTTCCATTCATCTGCATTAAAAAATCAAAATAATGAACTGTATTTTTTCATTTATTTGAGTGCATGCAATTTTTTTAACTTTTTGAAAAGCTGCCTGATAAAAATAAAATGTTAGCCTCTAGAATCTAGGTTTGACATGAATTTTATTAAATAAATATATATGCACTACCTAAAAAAATTCATTGATATATTCAGGGGTGGTTAGAGGGTTTAAACCCCCCCCTCCCCCATTTTGAAAATAAAATTTACACTAGATAAAAATGCACTTCCTTTGAAGGTAGTCATTATAGTTATTTTATTGAGAAAGACAGAAGGCAAGAAAATGAATTGATAGTCTGTATACATAAAAAAAACAGTACCTAAATGCTGTGTGTTATTACAGACCTAAATATAAGTTATATTCTGATTACATATTTCAAAATATATTATATAGCAATATAACAATTTTTATCATAAAAAATAAAAATTTAGAACATTTGTGAGACATCTGAACCACTCCTCCATCAAATTCTTAGATCTGCCCCTGATATATTGTTGCCATTTTTGTATAAATGTGAGGTTAAATCTGGAAACAGTCATTTTTAAAAACATATTCTATTCTTAATCTCTACAAAAAGATCTTAACTAGAGGAATGCTTATCACAAATAGAATAATTCAATATTATACAAATGAGGCAGCTACTTGATATACATTATAAAAATGAAATACATAAAAAATAAATAATATGGATAACATAAATTCAAAATATAAATAGAAAAAAACACTTACAACAAATAACATGTTGAAAAAAATGCATAAAAATTTCACACATTTCATACCACCTTCAAGAGCCATGTTTATAATTGAGTTATAGAAAACTTTTTTGAGAAAAATATCAAGCGGAAAAAATCCGAAAATGAGAGGAAACTATCTAAAAACTGAAACCTAATTTGTGAATTTAAAACAATATTAAAATTAAAACAATAAATAACAATACAGTAAAACCTTTGATTTATCTAGACCGGCAAACTGATCCAAAAACGTCCAGAGCGCATTTTAATTATATACTGTATTAGCTTCTAAAAGTTACCAAGAATTACAACGCCTGGTTTCATTACGCCAATTGTAAGTGGTTATTTTTTAAAAAAAACTTTGTTATGTTTTTCTGGGGGTTGTTTCACAGAGATTAGTAACTTTTTAATTAATTTTTTAGTTAACTGAAAAGATTATTTTTCTTTAACTTTTTCCATTAATCCGTTTCACAAAATAAGTAATTATTTCATAAAGGTTTAGTTAATTTTGAAGTTAACTGGTATAGTTAATTCTTTTAATTAACTAAAATTTCAAATGTATATATAAAGGATTAGCTGGTTATGTAAATATTGATTTTTTTAATCATGTAACAAATGTGTTCACGATTTGGTTTTTTACATCTATGCCACTTTGTTCAGCCTGAAGTGCACCTTAATTGCACAGGAAAACCATGTTCAATGGCAATGATATTCTGAATTGCATGTTCATACAATGGTAAAATTTTCTTTTTGCTATGTTGTGTAGTATTGCAACAGCTATAATAACATTTACTGCCTTCTCTGGAGATAGCTGTAGCCTACCACCAGAGTGGTCAACACATCTGAAGCGTGATTTCACAATTCCAAAACATCTTTCCACTATGCATCTTGTTCTTTTGTGAGCTCAGTTGGAGTTTTTTCAGGTTGAGTTATTGGGTTATCTAAAGTGGTCATTAACCAAGGTTGCAGTGGATATCCACTGTCTCCCAGGAGCCAACCACTTGGTATTGTACCATTCCGAACACATTTAAAAGTTCACAATTATTCTAAATAAATGCATCATGAGTGCTTCCTGGTCATCTAGCTATACAATGCTAGTAATTTTATAGGTGTGATCACATGTAAGCTGACAATTTATAGAATGAAATGATTTTCTGTTTACATTATTTCGTTCCCGCTCACCTTTGGGAGATATTATTCCTACAGGAGTGCCATCTATTAATCCAACGTTATTTTTGAAACCTTATTGGTAAAGTCCTTGCTTCATTTCATTAAGGGTCCTGCTTAATGTACTTAATGTGTGTGTGCACAATTAAAAAAGAATGACGATCCAAACGATACCTTTGCACAAATTCAATGTCATTATACTTAAGTCTAATGGGTTAATGCGGTCTCTAAATATCCTTTCTCTCATTAGAGCTTGATGTTGTAGAATAATATGAAAATACTCAATTTTAAATAATGAGTTAATTGACATATGGAGGTACATTAACTTTTTCATTAATTCAATGCATTTTAACTGCTTTGTGGAACAGTATCTTAATTTTTTAATTAACTTTTCGGTTAAGAGAAAGTTAATGTTAAAATAAAAATAAAGACCACATTATCTTTTCAGTTAACTTTTTAATTAACTATTCTCTGTGAAACACAATTTGAAGTTAACACAAAAGTTAAGTTAATATTTTAGTTAACCCGCTCTGTGGAACAACCCTCTGAACCTGTTTTAGTTAATTTTCAACCAGATTCGAAAAATGCTTTTATTCATATAAACGTGAGAAAAAAGTTAAAAAATCGGAGAAAATTATTTTTTCTCATTTTTATTTATACTCCTTTACGTATTTCCTGAGAAAAACGGACGATTTATATGTTTATATACATGTATATATATATTTAAATATATGTATAAAATAAACCTATGCAAAATTATTATCATAATATTTATTCATATGTAATGTAACGTTCAAATAATGGAAAGTAATTAAATAATATTAACAAATGTATGTATATTTATAGATCGATGTATAATTATATATCTATACATGAGAACAATTTAATTTTCATAATAAAAAGTATATTTAAAACGTATTTAACAGGTAAAATTACATTTGGGATCAATACAATTGAAGGACACTGATCCTTACTCGCTCATGATTTTTTTTTATTTTTAGACCCACTTTATTTCTTTCTTATAGAAACGATTACCTCTGAGATTCTAAACCCTTAATTGATCCTAATACAAATTAGTCTAATATGTTCATTCCTACAGCATTTTTCTTAGCAACGAAGCTTATTCCAACCTTCAATGAGCTCATATGGACAATTAAGGAGTTAATAATCAGTTTTTTTAATAGTAATCGTTAATTAATACATAAATATATTATAATTAAGATTAATATTTTTGAAAAATATGACTTGATCGATTAATATATTTGTCTTTGCGAAATTAATAAAAGCTACTTCAACTTCACATCTAATTTAAATGATATAGTTTATAAATTGAAGAATATTAGAAGACGAATCAAAATTGATAGAGTGTCTATGGTTATATATATAATTTTAAATATATTATACATTGAACAGCTAACCCAGATTGCATTGTTTCAAAAATTATATAACTTTCAAATCAAAGGATTAATTGCAAGAAAATCAAAAAAATCCTAAGTTACATTCAATAAAATTTCAATGAAATCAAAGAAATTCATGAAAATCGATTAAATTCAATTAAATTTGAAAGAATGATATATTATCATTAATGTAACATTTATAAGTAGCGCACTTGTGATCCAATTATAATGCGAAAAGATAAAGAGTTCGACCACGTTCATCGACATAAAATTTGGGAGCAATGATCATTGCAAGGAATTTTGTAAACTTCTGTATCAATATTTAATTTAGGAGTGTTTAACATTAGATTACATTTAACAGATGAAGGAAAGATAAAAATTATATAGGGACAAATAGGAATTCAAAAAATGGCTAAATTTGGGGTAAGGCGTTTTTTATGGTTGGATTTATAAAAAATGCGATTTTCGAAATTCAAAATATTTTAGTTTATCTAAAAGATGCCTGCGATGGTTTAGATAAAGTTCCTTATACTACTACAGGAGACTAAATAAGGCTAATCGTTTAAATAGATTAAATTATAAGACAATTAATTCTAATTAGGGAATATACGATTCAAACGGGAATTATAGTGAAAACAGTCAGAAATAACTTAAAACTTTTTTATTACAATTAAGAAACTTGCATTTTTTAAGGGGGATTTTCTTTAATGCATATACAATGCGTGTTCTAGGATCAGAGAATAAGTTGTGCCTTTTTGAATTATATTCAGAAGATTGGAGAATAACAATTTTAAATATCGCAGTCATGCATCTCTGCTGGTGGCCTTCTTTTTTGTGAGGGAATGCAAGAAATGTAAAGTCAAACCCCAGATTCCTTCGAACTGGAAACCTTGGCCAATTCCTTATACCGCGCCAACGTAACGAGTGCTTCCGGACTATTGTAATCCGTTTTTTCGGTAAATATTACGTTCTGGTCGTAGAGGACGTCTTCAGCAAATTCCCGAGGCGTTCTTTACCACTTTGACATCTTCGGATTTCACCAAGACAGCTCTTCGACGGTTCTTTGCAAGGGAAAGAGTTCCACAGGTTCTGGTTAAGGTTATTGTTCCCGCTGGAAAATAAATTGGCGGACCGACAACGATTTGACGCTACGCCTCCGAAACAGTTTTTTGTAGCCGTAGCTCTACCACCAGTCGCCGTCGCTGCGATGCCGACGCGAGAAATAGCTTAGCCAAAAAATCACACTATACTACTGACATTTAATTCAGTAATATAGTGTGAATATTTATAATTTTATTGAATGAAATAAAAATTTATTAAATTTTATTGAATTAAATATCTACGGAAAAAACGAATATTAAAACTAAAAATTCCAATTCACAATTTTAATATATATTTACATAATATTAAATTAATCATTATAATCATTACTTAAACATACAATATTAGTTAATTGTCAGTGTCCGAACTGCTGGTTTTTCTAGGAATTTTACTTCGCGAACCTTCTTTGGGTTAGCTGGTTAGGGCGAGTAATTCTACTGCTGAGGAATTACAGCGGCCCCGGTCATGGCAACAAGTCAATCGATTGCTACTCAATTTTTACGGCTCCTTGGTCCTAAAAACCGAGTAAAATTATATATATATAAAATCCTAAAATTATATTTATAAAATCCTAAAATTATATATATAAAATCTTAAAATATATATATAAAATTATATATTATATAATATAATTACATTGATTTCAATTATGGTAATTTGTTTAGTATTGATAACACACCTGGTTTTTAAATATGTTATATTTATGAAATCTTCAAAAAAACAAATTTTAACCGTGTATAATTGAAATCCATGGAAGATACTTTTCAATTAGTCTGATGATCTACGTATAGATAAATAAATAATAATTATAAAAGTATATAAAAATGACAATTACCTCCAAAATAATTTAATTCAAATTTGAGACAGTTTTGTCGTATTCATAAATAATTAGTAAAACTTAAAGGTATACGGATAATATAGATATTAAATAACAATTAGGGTTTTAAATTAAAAAATTGTTTATAACAACATTCATAAAAAAATATTGTAATAATAAATTTAGATTTACTCTCGTTCTATGATTTTATTAAATAATAATAGTTTATAAATATAGATTTTATCTAGAAAGATTTATTGTATGATTAATTGATCGATATATTGTACGATAAATTGTATGATTAAAAGTTATGAAATAAATATTAAATTAATTGAAGTGAATTAATAATGAAATAAAATAGAATTGTTTATGGCAACTAAAGAGCGGCTTATTAAATTTAGCAATTTATATCAATAATTTTGTGGGTGTCGAGAATCATTTTCGACATTTACGAAATATCGCAGGTGGTAAACTGTAATAAAGTTCTTTATATGTATTTTAAAGTAGTTTTTTGTTTTTAAACAAGAGGATGATTTTTTTTATTCTGGCACATTTTAAAAATATGTTATACAAAATTAATTAGTGTATAGTAGTAATATAATATCAACAAATATATAATAATGTTATAAAATAGTTTTACTTAAATGTATACATTTTAAGTTATATTTTAATTCAAACCACATAAATCATATTTAATTCATGAAATGTTGAACACATTTATGGTATTAATAATCATGCGTGCCACTATTAGAATTTTCAAAGTCATAGTTTTTAAAAATTGTACATGGTTACAAAGGATAGCAAAGTCAAATAGCTCCAAATGTTAGTACATATATATATTCATTTTTATACATATAAATATATATTTTCATGGCATTGAAAAGTTCAACCTTTTTAATCAAAAACTAGATTAATAAACATGACAACATGATGAGGGGAAAGTTTTAAAAATTCTTTCCAACATCTTCATAGTTTATGGCATGTCCATACTGGATGTTTATCAGAGCTAATGATGAAAGTCTTGGGGTCTTCATTGATGCACTTAACCATGATGGTTGAATATGTTCAAAGGACTTGAAAGAGCACTCACATTCAGGGCTTGTTACAGGCAGTATGCATGCCAGCTTCAAAAGAATGTATATGTTAGGAAGTCTTGTTTTATCATACATTGTCAATGCATTTGTCAGTGATGAGGGGCTGTCTTTAGGATCAAGACTTGACCATTTCCATCACCATATTTACAATTCAATGTTCACAACATTTGCATTAATAAGGTCATCACTGCATATGTCTGTTACCTCACTGAATATGGTGTCATCGGGAAGAGTACATATGACTGCAAAAACAAGGAACAAAAGATTAGATGCCTGTTGTGACAGCTTACAGAATCTGAATTCTAACTCCATCAATATGCTATCTAGGAGGGGAATTGCAATTGTCTGATGATAGTATTCTTCTGGACTGTCTGATGGTATGTTAGCTTAAATTTTTGCCTCTGTTATACCTATGATAAGTATTTGTTGATTATTATCTATTATTGAAATAAGTGATTTGAATATATTGTTTTGAATGTTTGAAATATGAATTTAAATGGTTGTGATGATTGAGTAAGATAAAGCATAAAAAAGTGACGAGTACTGAATGTGTAAGGTATGTTTGTATTTTAATTCTCCCATATAATAATTAGTTAAGATTTTAATAGTTATGATGTAATATAATATTTGATTTATAATTATGTATTTTTGATTGTAATTAAAGATATGAAATAAATAATATAAAGTTAAAAATAACTATAATGGTTAATAATATTAAATCCAACCACTTAACCATAAACCCCACACCTTTTTGCCATTCTGGGCAAGGTGGGTTCCACACTCACATGTTGAGAAAGCTGAACTGACTAATCGAATATTACCTTAAAAGTCATATTAATATTATTCCTGCTGGCTTTCACTTCCTCTATTTCATCAAAGGCTTGAACAATATCCACAGCCTGACCTTGTAGCTTTTGAGTTGTGCCATGCAGAGGATGGAGAATCTAGTTCAACTATAAATCCAAAGTCACAAATTGCATTGAGGTAAGATGTAGCATCTCTCTTGGTTTCAGCAGACCAATTTTCCTTAGTGAACTTTTCACCATAATCTTCCAATTTATCATGCATGCCATTTATAATCTCAAACAAATGGTCAGGAATGGGAAGGCTAGATAAAAATGCTCATATGCTGTGTCATTCTGTCCACCATGTTTTGCATAATCCTATCATGATTTTTCACCTGTTATGCCCCTTCAATTCTTTATTTGTTATATGCTCTAGCAAAGTCTCTTGCTTGGGTAAATAATTGATGAAGATTGTGATTGCAGTCATTTTTGCTAAAACTATTTGAATTAGAGGCGTTTTACATGCAGAAACAATTGATAAATTAAGAATGTGACTATTACTATGGATGTAAACAGCATTTAGGTTGATATTTCCAGTAATTGCTGATACACTTTTTTTTTACTCCAGCCATGTTTGCAGCCCCACTAAAGCATTGACCAGATAGTTGTGGGATGCTGATCACCTTTTTGTAGAATATGGAAATTGTGTCCGCTAGCGCTTTTCCAGTAATATGATTCACTTGAAGAAATTAAATAAATTCTTAAAGAATGTTGTTTTCTCCATCTACAAAATGAATACAAAGCAACATGACTTCATCATTTGATGCTGTAACTTTGTCAACCATGTTTGAATGGAAACCAGCCACCTTTATTTCATCGATGACCACAAATATTTCCTAAGATGCATTCTCCTGCATTCTATGCCTCAAAATCGAATTTTGTGCTATAGTCCTTGCAAATGTCTCATTTTAACTAGTGTAAATTAATTCTCAAGAGGGGGGCCAGAATTATATAAGGGGGTCATTTGACCCTTCAACCCCCCCTGACTGCATGCATGATAATATATTTATTTTGTATAAATGTTATGGATTTGTTAATTGATACTATATAAGGATAGTATTTGTTAAAAGTAAATGGACAGTGAAATTTAACATTATAATAATTGAAACTACCCTCACATTATGCATGAAGCTCATGTTGGTTCATATTATTTAGTCTTTTATTGTTTCCAATGCTTATCTATGATCTTTGTATTATTTTTCTGACTTAGTCTATTTAAACAATTCATTTATAACTCTAGGAAAGTACTCCTCTTATCTGAAGGAAATCGAAAAAATGAATTAAATTTAAAAATTCTTTAATAAAATATATTATTAATAGGAAATAATTACAATATAAGTATATACAATATATAAAATTATGATATTATGTATATATAATAAATAAAATTATAGTATAATATTATAAAATTGTTTCAATGTATTACAAATATATTTAATGTATGTATTACATCATTACATGTTGATCACATTAATGTATTATTTGGATGAGTATGAATGAAATAGGGTAATTCCAGAAGAAAAAATCATAAATCTTTGTTTTTTACAATGTTTTAAAAATTTCTTAATAAGAACTCCTATAATATTTATACATTAAAACAATTATTTACAGCTTATAAATAGTATAAACTTGGTTTTTAAGTGAGAATAACAGAAAAATTGACTTTTAAATTTATTTGTAATTACTCCAACAATGATATAGATGCCGTGGGGTAATTATGAAATATATTTTTATTAACTTTAATGTACCTAATTAGTATCTTTTCACTAGATGTGTAAGTCTTTTAGATTTAGGTCTAAATAAAATAGGTAGGCAGCTATTAAAAATAATTAGTTACAGCTTGTTATAAACTCAAATAAAATTAAGTAAGTATTAAAATCATAATATAAAATATGTATTTGCATGTTAGATTCAAAGGCTAGAAAGATATAACAAGCACATACAATTATGGATAAAGTAATGTTAAAGTAATGGAATCAGGTCAAGTCATAAACAAATCATCTTGTAAATGAGTCAACTCATAAACATTCATACAAGTCTGGTAAATATCTTATGCAGATCTTGTACGAAACTATAATTAGCAGATTCAATGAAATTTCAAAAAAATTATTTTAATTGTTTTTAAACAAATCTATGTAAAAATTACAATTAGGTATATACAAACATTTGAATATTGATAAGAGTTTTAAAAAAATTATTGCTTTTTAAAATATTTATGTTATTAAATCACACAAATGGCACCACAGACTCATTGTAACTGCAAACAAGGCAAAACTTTTGTTTTACCTGCTGCTACAGCTCCTCCAAGATGAGTTGTGATTAGTCACTTTTAAACTTCAATTGGTGAGGGACAACAGTTTGAAGTGGCTACAGAGGGTCTCTATTCATCATATGGAAGGCAGGATTTTTGTGGCATGGGATGCCTATGATGCTGGGGTTTTTCCATGGCAACTTTTACATTCCATGAGTGTTATCTAATTATCGACTGTGCCACATTAAGTTTTTAAGATATGTTTTGTCATTTTAGACTTTTTCTAAATTATGTTTTATAACCCATAGTTATATATCCATTAGGTTATCACTGTTATTATTTTATTCAATATTGTTTGTGAATTTATATTTTATATCATTTTGATCATACAGAATTTTTTTATGAAATTTTACATTAAATTGGTGCAATAAATCAATGCTTCTTCTTTCATAATGTTGTATTAAATTTTAAAATTTCAAGTTGACTCATTGACAAGTTGACTCATTTATAATTGACACAATTCTTCACAATGCTTCAATTTTGTTTTCAT